>JAABKJ010004565.1:0-24195 GCA_011634705.1 Andricus grossulariae
CCCCCCCCTGTAATCAACTGCAGTCTTTAGTGTACCCCCCCCCTCAAATTGGTAACGTAGTTTATGGGCGGCCCCTAATTCCAATCAATCTCACTTGACAAGGAAGACAAAAAACTATCTAGATGAATAATGAAATTAAATTATTTTTTTTGTGCGTAGTTGGATGGATCGGTTTAATAACCATTGAGTGAAAATAAATATAGCGCTAAATGTGCATGTAATAATCTAATGGAAATGACGATGGACTTAGCACCGTTTAGCTTTCCCTAGTATTTTAAATAAAAATAATACCCAAATCGTTCAGAAAATCATATGAAATACATATTTTTATTTATTCCACAAACAAATACCGCTATTTAAAAGAAAAAGGAACATTTATAGTACCAGTACAACCATTTAAAAAATTTTAATAATAATATTTCGAATTGATAAATACTTGTTAATATTTGGCCAGAAAGTATGATTTTGAAAATTTTCGTTTCGAATTCTCGTTTCTTTTTGGCAACACAAATTAAATTTCGAATATTTTAAAGAGCCCGAAGATTAATTTCCAAGGCTTTTCCATCGAAAATTTAAAATATAATTTATGATGACAAACCATAAGGTTTCAAAGTTGTAAAATTAAAAGTGATATAATAAGTTTGATACTCCACAAATTTGAATGACTTAAAATAAAAACCCAAAAATGGTTAAACTAAAGTCAGATACAAAAGTCCTGACGCTTGGCTTTGAAGCTTTATTACTCGGCGAGAATAAATCGCAAAATGTTGAATCAAAGACAGAAATATTCTTCAACATTATTCGTGTAAAAGGATGTCAGTTCGATTTTCGTGAACATTTTTTTGACCTTCCTGTGAAACAAAGTGTGTGAAAAAAACAGGAGAAAGGACCCTCAACTTTCAGTACGTCGACTTTGAAGTCCTCCACACGTTTAACAATTGGTACTAGATATTTAAAAAAATTCATAAGTATTCAGTATCATGTACTTAACAAATAGCAATTATTTTTCCTTCAATTTAATGATTATTTTAATTATTAGAGCTAAAAATGTAAGAAATAATTATCTCGGCTCCGGGTAGAGATTTCAAGCTGAACTCTAGCTTAAAAGAAGCTTCTCGATTCAGCGGTTTCATCTTAAAAATTAAACGGTCAATAAGAATTATTAATGTCTGAATTAAAAGCGTCGGAATAATTACGATCTTAATGAGTTTAAATACTGGAAAACTCGTATTGAAAAAACGTCCTTTTTGAGCATTGTCCAATTTAAGCGTGAAAGACATCCCTTCCAAAAATGGTCAAGCTTCCGTGAATCCTTTTTTTTGGAAGGGAAGTCCTTCATGCTTAAATTGGACAATGATGAGAAGGGACGTTTTTTCAATACGAGTTTTCCAGTATTGAAACTCATTAGGATCGTAATTATTCCGACGATTTTAATTCAGACATTAATCATTTTTATTAAGCATTCAACTTTTGAGATTGAACCGCTGAAGCGAGAAGCTTCTTTTAAGCTAGAGTTCAGCTTGAAATCTTTATCCAGAGCCGAGATAATTATTTTTTACATTTTTAGCTCTACTAATTAAAATATTCATCGAATTAACGTATAACAAATTTCTATTTGTTAAAAACATGCTACTGAATACTTATGAATTTTTTCAAATTTCTGGTACCAACTTTGAACGTGTGGAGGACTTCAAAGTTGACGTAGTGAACGTTGGGGGTCATTTCTCCTGTTTTTTTACACATTTTGTGTCACGGGAAAGTCAAATTTTTTTTGACGAAAATCAAACTGATATTGTTTTACACGTATAACGTTGAAGAATATTTCTGTCTTTGACTCAACATTCTGCGATTTTTTCTCGCTGAGTAATAAGGCTTCAAAGCCAGATGTCAGGACTTTTGAATCCGACTTTAGTCTCCCTCCCTTTATTACCCCTCACTTCCCCTAATTCTCACTACTTCCTAATTTACCCCCACTTTCCGCTCATTCCCCTACTTCCCTCATTACCCCTCCTATCATTTCCCCTGACTCCACCTCCTTTAAAATAAGTACGACGGACGAACGTCCGACCGAAACTATTATATTTTTTAAAATTATTCTCACCACTGAAAATTATTTATAGATAGTTTCAGCACAGATGAATAGTCCAGGCTGAACATTGATTTGTCTACAGAAACTTATTTTGACCCACTGTGTGGCGTCCATTGTACTTTTTCCCCAGGTAGAAAGAGGATGGATGAGGAGGGGAAGTAGGGGGTGGATGAGGAAGTATTGATTGTAAGGGGAGGTAATGGGTAGTAGATGAGGAGAAGAAAAGATGGTGAGAGAAGGGAAGTAGGAGTGGGGTGCAGGAATGTTAATGGGAGGGGCAGTAGTGAAGTTGAGAGTGGGGAACTAGAAGTGGAGAGGTGAAGTAGGAGTTGGAAATGAGGAAAAAGGAATTGGTGGTGGGGTAGTACGGTAGGGGGATGATGGGGAGGGGTATTAGTGGAGGGCAAGCGAGGGCAGTGGGCAATAGGATAGGATCGGATATAAAAGTGTGGAGTAAGAGGGGAGTGGGACGAGGAGGTGAAAATTCGGGATCAATCTACTACAATCACTAAATTGACTTAAGTGAAGTAAAAATATAAAAATTAAACATATTAAATATGCTACGAAATCCTTGTTAGGGTTTCGCAGCCCAGGGCCGAAATCCTTATAGTATCGGTCGGGTTTCCATCCGTCCCTCCGTCGTACTTTTTTCCCAGGAAGAGAAGGGAGGGTAAATGATTAAAGAAGTAGAGGAAGTCAGAAGTGATGAGGGTGGGACAGTGAGAAGAAATAAGGTGTGGATAAGTAGGGAAAATAAGGAGAAACAAGGGAAGGGGAAGTAAGGGAAAATTAGGAGAGGAGGGAAAGTAGGGAAAATGAGGGTAGGGTAAGTGAGGGGAGGAGAAACTAGGAGGAAAGAGAGGAATTGAGTGGCGGGAAAGTAGGGAAATGAGGGAAGAGGAACTGAAGGAAAATGAGAGGAGGGGGCGTGGGGTAAATGAGAGGTGATGAAGTACATAGGAGAAGTGAGGGGAAGTAGGGCAAAAACTGTGGAAGTGAGAAGAGAGGGAAGTAGAGTAGGAAAAATTTGGGAAAGGGATGAGAACCGATGGGTGACGTGAGGGGAGGAGTAGTAGGGATGGAGTGGGGAAAGTAGGGGAGGGAAAGTGTGGTAGGGAGAGGTTTGAACTACCTTGAATAATTTTTTGTAGGCGCATGTCACCTATTTTGACAAATTTTTTATCTTGGTTTTGTTTTGATCTAAAAAGAATGAATCATATTCGACTGGTTCTAACTGTGAGGTCTCTAAAATGATTTCTAGTTGGGTTGAATGAATTGTGACCTGATTTGAATCGTGTTTTTTCTATTCAGTTTTCCGTTCTGTCTCCTTTTATTCATATATACACCGATCTCGGAGGCATTTCTACGTGAATGATCATTATCTAAGATGGAGTAAGCCTTTCCCAGCGTCTAGAATTGATTGAGCCGAGTTGAGCCCGCTTCCTGGACAACACTCCCCACTTTGCGTTGTCTCAGCTCAGTTTCGAAGATAGCGGAATTGACCGTCCCAAGAACAAGGTAGTGAAGCTGTCAAGAAAAAAAGGGATGGCACTCGCCTCTTCTGGTATCAATGCGCCTCAAAGTTCTTTGATCTCACCGGTTAGTGAAGAGGATTTCAGAAATGTTAGTGTTATCTGATTACAGAACTGTCGCGTAAGTAGATGTAAATTCGCTTTAATTAAAATGTTGTCCAGTCTGCGCCATATCGTGCCATATGAAATCTGCCCCATGGGAGGATATTTCGTGTCCAGCTACGAGACATAAAACATCGTTTGTTTTGACATATACATTTTTGCTCTGATCCTCGTCTAGAGATAAGAAGGTCGACTTTGGTCAAATAAGATTCGCTGATGCTGCAAAAAAATTCCAATAGCAGGGTGTCTTCTAACCGGGGGAAAAACGGGAATTATACAGCATACAAGTTCGAGCCGGGAATAACATTTAAAATTTTAAAGAATGTGAATTTTGAAAGGCTTCAAGAGAATAAACAAATTTTCTTACGATTTATGGAAAAATTTCCAAAAATCTTCAGTTCGAAACATTATCTTTTAAGAAAAATAAAAAGGACATTACAACCGTTTTAATTTAACGAAAAAAGACGAATTTTTAACGAAATAGTTGAATCCTCAACCAAATAGATGAATTTTCAGCAAAGAAGATTACTTTTCTACCCAAAAAGAAGAATTTTCAACAAAAGAGTTAACTTTTTAATCTAACGAGTCGAGTGTTAAAAAAAAACAGTTGACTTTTAAAGTGAAAAATATGAATTTCCAACAAGAAAGGTAATTTAAAAAAAAAAGATACATTTTTAACCAACAATGGAATCCTTAAATTTGCAGTTAAGGAAATTGATTTTTAAGTAAAGAAGGAGAATTTTACACCAATTGAATTCAACTTATAAATGATAAATATTCAACCAAGAATGGAATAATTATGAATTATCACATGATGAAATTAATTTTCAAACAAAAAAATCTAATTTTCAACAAAATAGTTAAATTTTAAACATGAGAGGTTTCGGTCTCACTGACAAGATTAATGTCGAATTTTTAAACCAACAATATGATTTTTCGATAAAAAATTTAATTTTCTATTAAATAGTTGGATTTTCACATAACTAGTTTAATTTTTAACAAAATAGTCGTTTTTTTTAACTAAAATAGTTGTATTTTTAACCACATATATGAATTTTGAATCCACAAATATAAATCTTCAACAAAAACGTTACTTTTTTACCAATTTGCAAGCAAACATATTTATTCTTAGCCAAAAGGGATGAATGTACAACCAAGAAGAATTATTTTCTACCAAAAAGACGAATTTTCAATTAAATAGTTGAATTTTTAATTAAAAAGATCAATTTTCAACCAAAAATAGAATAGTTCCATTTTCAGTCGAAAAATTGATTTGTAACAAATAAAGAGCGAATTTTCAACAAACTAGGTAAATGTTCAACCGAAGAGATGAAGTTTCAACAAAAATGATTAATCATTAACAAAACAATGAATTTTCAGCCAAAGAATTGAACATTTAACCAAATAGTTACATTTTTAACCAAAGGATGATTTCTTAACTAAGAGGGTTCATTTTCTGTTAAGAAAGACGAATTTTCAAGAAAGTACATACACTTTTAACCAAATAGTTTATTTTTCAATTAAAAAACATACATTTTCAAATAAAATCGTTGAATCCTCAACCAAAACAGACTAATTTTCAACAAAATAGTTGAAACTTTAGCCAAAAGAGATTAATTTACAACCAAGAAGATTAATTTTCTACCAAAAAATACGAATTTTCAACAAAATTCATTGATTGTAAACTAGAAAAGTTAAATTATTAGTTTAAAAAATAAATTTTCAACGAAAGAGATGAAGTTTTAACAAAAGTGATGAATCTTCGGCAAAAAAATAAAGTTTCAACAAAAGAATTCAACATTTCACCAAATAGTTAAATGATCAACCAAAAAGATGATCTTTTATCCAAGAAGATTAATTTTCTACCAAAAAAGACCAATTTTCAACAAAATACTTAAATTTCAAACCAAATAGTTATATTTTTATCTATAAAACATACATTTTCAACGAAATAGTTTGATTTTTATTTGAAAAAGATCTATTTTCAACTACAAATGGAATAGTTAAATTTTCACAGTTAAAAAAATTAATTTTTAAGCAAAAATGAAATGAATCTTCAACAAATCAGTTTAATATGCAACCAAAGAGATAAATGTTCAACAAAAAGGAAATTTTTTTAATAAAGCAGTTCAACTTTCAACAAATTGTTTATATTTTTAACCAAAAAGACGACTTTTTACCAAAACAGTTGCATTTTCAACAATATAATTCAATTTTCAACCAAATAAAAGAATTTTTAACCAAACGAGATGAAATCCAAACCAAAAATAGAACAGTATAATTTTCAACTAAAAAAATTAACTTTGAACAGAAAGTATTTCGATTTTCTTATTCGGTGCTATTAATTGAGTTTGAATTTAGGTGAAAGAACGAGAAAAAGGGAAAGTTCCTTGAAAACAGGGGAAAAATAATTCTTTGAAAAAGAGGAAAAGAGGGGAAAGAGTGTGAAGTCTCCAATATGAAAGTGATTTTCAAAATTATTAGGTTATCATTTAACTGCTGTTTTACAGGGCCCTCTTTCGCCAAATTCGCAAACTTTGTTAGAATTTATCATTAGGAAACGCACTTTACTAGAAACCGTAGTTTTTGTCACGTCCCCAAAATAATCCAGAATTTGGTGGCCAAAAATTAGTTAGACCCCCTGAATAATAGGGTGGGTCGAAAAAACAAATTTTTGGAAATCGGAAGTGGTACTATATGGAAAAGTAGCATATTAGGACCCTGAAACAGTATAATTAATTTGGATTCGACCGATAAACACCTTGGTTTTGCGCATTAACAAAGTATGTTTCGAAAAAATTCTTATACTTTTTTTTTTTACATTTCTGGAGGCCAAAAACGAATTCTTAAAGTTTTACAGATTTTTATTTGCAGCCCCATCAGAGATTATTAATATTTAATAGACCCCTATTTAAAAAAAAAATAATTTTAAAAACTACAGAAATGTTAAGAGGATTTCGCCAGGTATCTAGAACGATTCTACTGGTACAAATACGCTAGAAAAAATTTGATTAGTCTAGGAAATCATATAAGTGGAAATACTGTAAATTTTTTTAAACTGAGTTTTTGATTTTTTCTAATTATTCTTTTTCAACTAACTTTAAATATTATTAAAATGTGCATGGTATCAAAAACAAAGAGAATTCTGAAATTTGCTCTCAATAAAAAGTTCTTTCACCTCGGTTAATTAATCAACATAGTTCCATTTCCGATTTACAAAATTTTCTTTTTTCGACCCACCCTACTGATTAACCGCATCACTGTGTTTTTATAAAGTTGATTGTAACTCTAATTGCGAGTAACTTTTGTAAGACTACAAATTGGAAATGTTTGAAAGTAATGAAGACAACTTGTGCTTCCAAGAATGGACAATGAGTGATTAATTATTACTAAAGATTTAGCAGATCTCCAGCAAGTCTCCATTTATGGTTTCGTATATCTACCGTTTCGTCTGATTAAGCAGATTACGTCTCGCCGCTTAAGTAATTACCTCCAGTTTTAGCAAGATTCTCGCAATTTTCGTCAGAGTCGTGAGATTTTATCCGAGCGTTGATACACGTTTAAGATGACTTCATTCTAACCCGAAGGATTACTAAAAATTTATTACATCCTTCGCGGTTCCATTCAAGCTTAGAAAGGCACCCAAAAATTCAATTCAGGGTCGGAATTGATTCAAGCATCTCCTCTCCCTATTTTTCAAAGGTTTGGAATCTACGTTGGGAGTGTTCTTGTTTCAAAAAAAGGTTAGACAGGAGTCAAGTGATCTTATCAGGCTTTAGAAAAATGGAAAGCAACAGAGATTTAGAAAATGATTTTATTCTTGTTGAATCCTGAAAGAGAGAAAGATTCGATTGATTATAACATATGTAATAACACATTTTTGAGTATTAAGTGTTGGAACAATTTTTGAAATGAGTTTTCCCAAGAAGTTGCTTCTTTGCAGTCCAGTTCTCAATATAAATATTTCAAGCTGGCCTCTGAAAACAAAAACAAAATATTCGGTCTTCCCGGTTAACAAGCATTTTTCCAGGTCATTAAAATAATTAAATTAAAATTTTTAAACCTGAAAAAAATTGACATTTAAGTACTAAATACTTAACTACATAATCAACGCGTCAGAACTGAAATAACAAGTTAATAGCTACTTAATGTATGGGGCATTATTTCTCAACTATCATCTATTCTGGTGATTTGTAATTCTCTATTAATACCAATAAAGTTTTTTTTTTCTACTACAATTTAGATAGGGATTCTTATAACCTTGTCATTAATCATAATCATTGTTTAAAATAAAAACATATGACCTTCAAAAATGAAGATCAAAAATAAATTATGCTTTTTTCGAATTTAGAATTAGTTTTTTTTTAAGCTTAGATTTTTTCTTTAAAATACGTCCAGGTTAAGAAATGGACATATTAATATTTATTCGTAAAAAGTTTCGTCCAGTATATTTTCGCGAATACCAACTTTTTCCATGATTGTTTATCCTAACGGTATTGAAAGAAAAAAACATAAGATTTCGTTTCAGACAGAAAAAAAAAAAAAAACTGGTAAGATAGTTTCGAAAATTTATTTATCGCAATTGTCTGAAGTGTCACACTAATGGTTTCTCAATTTATAGAAACAAAATTTTCATAAATTCAAAAAAACGGAATATCTATGTTATAAAATGTGAAGCTGTCTCAAATTGAAATACAATTGTTTATTATAGTTACGTTTTGTTAATGAGTGAAGTAATCTGCTGGTATCTATTAACAGTTAATATTATTTTTTTTCGGGTATAATTTCCACCTTGTTGTACTTTATTGTAATTTATTCAGGGTAGATATAGGTCAGGGAATTCTGGAAAGTCAGGGAATGTCAGGGAAAACCTTAAAGATTCAGGGAATTTTCGATAAACTGAAGTTGAAGTTAATTTTCTTATTTTGTTGAAAAATTTATCTTTTCAGTTGAAAATTGTGCTATTCAGTTGAAAATTCGTCTAAATTGTTAGAATTTTAATCTTCTTGGTTAAATAGTAAAATTGTTTGGTGGAAAATTCATGTATTTTGTAAAAAATTTGTCTCATTAGTTGAAACTTCATGTTTTTTAAAAATTCCTTTCTTTCGTTGGAAATTCTTTATCTTGGTTAAAAATTGAACTATTGGGTTTACAATTCATATCTTTTGTTGAAAATGGAACTTTTTTTGTCAAAAATTAGTTTTTTTTTAATTTTTCTTTTTAAGTTGAAAATTGCGCTCTTGGGTTACAAATTCGTCTTTATTGGTAGAACTCTATTTTTCTTGGTTGAAAATTCAAAAATTTGTTCGAAAATTCGCCTTTTTTGTAGAAAAGTAATTTCATTATATGAAACCTCATCTTTTTTGGTTGAAAATTCGTTTTTTGGTTCCAAATTCAACTATTGGGTTGAAACTTCGTCTCTATCGGTAAAGCTCTGATCTTCTAGGTTGAAAATTCAACTATTTGTTTGAAAATTCGTCTATTTTGTAGAAAAGTAATCACATTAGTTAAAACTCATCAGTTGAAAATTCGTCTTTTTGGTAGAAAAGTCATCTTTTGTTGTTGAAAATTCATTTCTTTTTTTGAACATTTATCTTTTTTAGTTGAAAACTTCTGCTATTTGGTTGAAAGTTCCTCTTTATTAGTAGAACTCTGACCTTCCTGGTTGAAAATTCAACTATTTGGCTAAAAATTCAAGTATTTTGTTAAAAAAACTTCTTTTTTGTAGGAAAGTAATCTCAATCATTGAAACTTAATCTTTTTGGTTATAAATTCTTACCTTTTTGATTGAAAATAATTTTTTTTAAATGAAAATATAACTATTCCATTTCTGCTTAAGAATTTATCTCTTTTAGTTGAAAATTCATTTATTCTGTTGAAAATTGAACTTTTTTGTATAAAATTATTATTTTTTTACTTTAAAATTCCACAATTTTGTTGGAAATTAACTTTTTTATTAAAATATTGGCAGATGTTGGTATTTTTTTATCAACGAAGAAAAATATCTATAAATGTACATACTATGATAATAGAAATCCACCTTTCTTGTTTGATTAGTTATAGTCAACATTTTCAACAATTTGACAACTCAAAATAAAAAATTAAATTGAATGTTTCAAAGCTGAAGCTTCATAAAAATTCATTAATTAAACTACACAGATCAGTAGATGAAATGCCAACAATTAATTTTTTGTATTTTTTAATTGATTTAATAAATTTAACTTTTCGTTAAATTCACCTTGAATTATTATGAATTTCACCAAATTTTTCTCATTTTTCATGAATTTTTATAAACTCATTTCAAACTTCCTGAAGTCAATGAATTTGTTTGTATTTTTGAATTGATTTAATTCATTTGACTATTCTTTAAATTCACCTTGAATTTTCATGAATTTCATCGAATTCTTCTCATTTTCCTTAAATCCTTTCGAATTCAGTCCAATTTCACTGAAATCATGAAATTTGTTGTACTTTTAAAAATTTCGTACAATTAATTTGAATTCTTTCGAATTCAACTTGAATTATTTTGAAATTTTATTAATCCAATTTTTTTTTAATTCAAAAGAACATTGGTGAAATTATTAATCCACATTATTTACTTTTAGCAACTTTTTAGGTTTAAGTAGATCATTTTTTTATTTTTTAAATTCTCATGGTAATGAGAAGGTATTGGTTTTATGTAAAATTTCAGTCAGTCGGTTTTCATCAAATCTCTACGTTTTGGGACCCCCTATGTCAGAAAAAACGATTTTTACGAAGGTGTCTGTCCGTCTATCTGTCTGTAGTCTGTCTGTAGACTGAAGGCACGATAACTTTCGAAAAAATGATCAGATTGGATTGAGTCTTAGCACACTCTTTAACGGCCTGAAAGAAAAGAACAAGTTCGTTAGCCAGATATTTTCAGTGAAAATTCAAAAAGTTATCTCATTTTCAAAATTTTTGCGACCAATTTTTTTCAAGATTTTGAAATTCTATGTACGGTTACGTGTAGTGTATAAAAAGACAAACAATTTATTGAAATGACTTTTTTTGATACAAAACAAAAAACCAGAGTTATAGTATTTTCAAAATACAAACAAAAAAACGAAAATGAACATTTTAAGCCAAACAACGCACGATATGAAAAAAAGTCAGGAGAAGAAAAACGTTGCTTTTTGAAAGCCCTACGAGATTATTATAACAACTTTTTAAATTTTTTCGAAAAATCGAAAATTTAAATTTTGATCGCACAACAAATAATGGAAAATCAAAAATTCCGTTTTGCGATCAAACTATGCGAGATAAAAAAAAAGGGAAAGGCACTAAAATTGTGCATCCAAAAAAGTTCTACAAATTTGTGATGAATCACTTTTTGATAGGACGCATAGTTTTTGTTTTATTCGGGAAAAACAACATTCAAAATAGAAAAATAAAATTTTTTGGATAAACGACACAAGCTACAAAAAAATAATTCAGCAGAAGTTGTCAACTCAAAGAGGATCTAAATATTTGTTATTTATAATTTTTAGAATGGACGAGTAGATTTTCTCTGAATCGGAAAAAATAAGAATAAAAATATTAAATTTTTAGAAAAACGACACAAGTCACAAAAAAAAAAAAAAATAATAATAGACAAAAATTATTCACTCAGAGAGGATCTACAAATTCGTCATTTATAATTTTTAGGCAGGACAAATTTTAAAAATGAAGTTTTTCCTCCTCACTCAAAACGTTGTATTTATAGTGAAAAAATCAGATTACTGAAAGTTACGTAACATTTGGGGGGAGGTGGTCTCTTGTCTATTGTTACGCTGCCGTTACCAGGGGCTAGGGAGAGTCCAAAATTCTTATAAGAAAGCGTTACCTAATTTATGGACGACCTCAACGATGGCATTAGCTGCATGGTGAATTTTGACTTGGGAAGAGTCGCGAATGTTGAGCCATTTTGAGCGCGAATAGCAGGTGGATGGGTGACCGTCTGCGAAGTACGACCAAGTGAGTATTCGCTGCGTTTTACTAATGTTAAGCGGGAGGTTTGATGCCGAGGATTGTGTACGCTCGATGATCTAGACTATCTCTAATGGCTACTTCCGAACTCGACACTTGAAAAATCGGCTGAACTCGGGAAGATGGTTTTCTGCAGTTTTCCTCTCCCGTGGACAAACGTCTAGGCAAATGTCAGTACTTCTTGTACCCAATGAAGTGGAGTCGTCTGGCGGTATATGTACTCATTTTAAAGAATTTAAATGGTACTTTAGCAGTGAGGAGGATCCGTATATAGGGACTCAAATGTACCAGCCTAGTTTCAATAATAATAGACGACCCCATATCTCTGTTAGAATTGAAATAGAGTTAAGGAGGTTTTTATCCTGTAGGGCAGTATACAAGGATTAGCTAAATCTGCTTGAACCATGCATAAAGCATAAATTGCAATCGCAGAGTAAGCTATAGGGTTAAAGAGCATTCATATGAGCAAAATGAATTTCTATCAGATATGGGGATTAGCGAGTGGTACAGAGGGTTGTAGATAGGCAGGTTGGTTTGTCCACGACAGCCTTGTCGACTCTACTGATTAGCCGCTGGTTTAAACTGCAGAAGTAATTCAATTAGCGCGTCTCCTTTGGATTAGCGGCGCGGCGCGGTGTCTGCGTGTAAGACTACCGTCGTTTCAGAGCTTCTGATCGGATCAGTTGGCGCATGCAAGCAAGTTACCAAGTCTAGCCATCCTTATTCCATACTTGCTTGCTTGCTTGTCGAGGAAACAATGCTTATACTGATATGGTAATATAGCCTTATACGTGTCGGCGCAAGAACCAAGGAAGATATAGGGTCACAGGGCTATCCAGAATGCAAGGTGCTACCCAGAGGCCGTGACATGTTGCGTGTGAAATCAGGAAGTCCTCTCATATCAAACCTTCAGCAAAAACTCCTCATTGACTTTTTCTGTAGGCATGTCATTATATTGGTGATGCACGAGGGGGAAACAACTCTGGTAATTCGCTGGACCACTCGGTTATCGTTATCCTAGAGATCCTCTATGGTCGGCGCTATACCGGAAACTGGATGTTCTCACGGGGTGCGAAAAGTTTAAACTGTGTAATTTTGTATTATTAAAGAAATCTGTATTATTATTAGAGAATAACAGCGATTTTTTAACGTCTTTTTCAGACTAATGGAGTTATAAATTAAAAATCATTTTTAAGTCATTTTTTTCTGAAAAAAGATCTTCTCCTTTCACTCCTCTGGGATTCGAACCACAGAACTTCTGATTTCTGGTCAGCTGCTTTTCCCATTAAGCTACTAGAGAGATCGAGAAAAGAAACTTTATTTCAGGAAAAAAAACGTATTATTATACTAGAGGAAACAAATAAAATTTCTAAAGGAATCTGTATTATCATTAGAGAATAAATCGTTACAAATTTTCTGTTATTCTTTCTTGATAATAAAGATTTATTTAAAAATGTTATTCATACGATCTAGCATAATAATGCGTATATTTCCTGAAATAAAGTTTCTTCTCTCGATTTCTCTAGCACCCTAATGGGAAAAGCACCTAACCGCAAATCAGAAGTTCTATTGTTCCAATCCCAGCGGAGTGAAAGGAGATCTTTTTTTCAGAAAAAAATTAATTGAAAAAGATTTTTAATTTATAACTCCATCTAGTCTGAAAAATACGTTAAAAATGTTCTGTTATTCTCTAATGATAACATAGATTCCTTTACAAATTTTATTTATACCATCTAGCATAATAATGAGTATATTTTCTGAAATAAAGTTTCTTCTCTCGACCTCTCTAGTATCTTAATGGGAAAAGCACCTGACCGGAAATCAGAAGTTCTGTGGTTCGTATCTCAGAGGAGTGAAAAGAAAATATCTTTTTTTTTCAGAAAAAAATTAATTAAAAATGATGTTTAATTCATAACTCCATCTAGTCTGAAAAAGACGCTAAAATTTTTCTGTTATTCTCTAATGACAATACAGATTCCTTTCAAAATTTGATTTGTACCATCTAGCATAATAATGCGTATATTTCCTGAAATAAAGTTTCTTCTCTCGATCTCTCTAGTAGCTTAATTAGAAAAGCACCTGACCGGAAATCAGAAGTTCTGTGGTTCGTATCTCAGCGGGGTGAAAGGAAAAGATCTTTTTTTTTCAGAAAAAAATTAATTAAAAATGATTTTTAATTCATAACTTCATCTAGTCTGAAAAAGACGCTAAAATTTTTCTGTTATTCTCTAATGATAATACAGATTCCATTCAAAATTTGATTTGTACCATATAGCATAATAATGCGTATATTTCCTGAAATAAAGTTTCTTCTCTCGATCTCTCTGGTAGCTTAATGGGAAAAGCACCTGACCGGAAATCAGAAGTTCTGTGGTTCGAACCTCAGCGGAGTGAAGGGAGAAGATCTTCTTTTCAGAAAAAAATTAATTAAAAAAATGTTTGTATTATTTCTTTTGTTTATGAAAAGTTTCAAGTGTATATAATTTGAAAACAAACATTAGATTTCCAATAATGTACAATCTTTGTATGATCGGTGTTGTCTCTATTCTGTATTAAATCCTCTTGCAATTGAAATTATGATTTGAAAATCGTGGCAACTCAAGCCAATCAAAATCAATAAAAGGTCAACTAGTTCCGGTATAGTAGCACCAACCAGAGTTGAAATATCTCGTGCCTCAACTCACCCTTGAGGATCTTTAGGTTATCCGAACTGGTAATTCGGTGTAATCCGGGTAATCCAGTGTAATTTTTGTAATCCGGAGTAATTGAAGTATTTCTAAGTAATCCACCTATAATATAGAGTAATCCACCTGTAATCTGAGTAATTCGAAGTAATTTAAGTAATCCAAGTAATTAACTTGTAATCCAGAGTAATCCACGTAATTCGGAGTAATTTAAACAGGTAATCCAAATATTTTTCAACTATTTTGGTAATTTAAAAAAAATTAATTTTCTTAACTGAAAATATAATTATTCCAATTTTTTGTTGGAAATTGATCATTTTTAATTGAAAATTTATGTATTTTGTTGAAAAATCTTCTTTTTGGTCGAAAATTAATCAAGTCGTGGATGAAAATTCAACTATTTGATGGAAAAATAATCTGCTTTGTAGGAAATTGAACAATTTTGTTAAAAAATCATCTTTCTGGTTTTAAAATTCAGCTATTTTGGTACAATATTTAACCTTATATTGTTAGATGTTAGATTATTTTTGCAGAAAATTAATCTACTTGATTGAAAATTCAAATTGAAAGTTCACCCTTTTGGTTGAAAAATGGACTATTTTGGTGAAACATTTAACTACTTTATTGAAAATTCGTTTATTTTTGTTGAATATTAATTTTTTAACTAAAAACTTAACTACTCCATTTCCAATAAAAAATTCTGTAAATTATGTTTTTAGTTGAAAATTCAACTATTTGATTCAAAATTGATGTATTTCGTTAAAAATTCGTTTTTTGGCAAAAAATTAATGCTTTTGCTTGAAAATTTACCTTTTTGATTGAAAATTTTTTTTTGGTTAAACAGTAATTTTTTTATCCGAAAACATAACTATTCTTTTTTTCATTGTAAATTCACCTTGTTAAGTTGACAATTTAGCTATTTGGATAAAAATTCTTTTATTTTGTTAAACCTTCTTTTTGTAGAAAATTATACTTCTTGGTTGAAAATTCAAGTTGGTACTTGGTTGAAGGTTAAATTGCATTGTTAAAAATTCCTTTTTTGATTGGAGATTCATAATTATAAGTGAAAATTAATCTATTTGGTTAAAAATTGAACTGTTTTGTTAAAGATTTTAGTTTTACACGATTCATTTTCTTTTTGTAAAAAATTCATTATTGTATTGAAAATGCAACCATTTCTTTTTTGGTTAAAAATTCATGTTTCTGATTGAAAGTTCAACAATTTTGTATAAAATTATCTATTTTGTTAGAAACTATCTATTTTGTTCAAAATGATCTATTATATTATTAATTAAACAATTTTGTTAAAAAGTATCCTTAGTTGAAAAGTCAATTCAACTATTATCACGAAAAATCATGTATTTTGTTAACAAACATTTTTTCGTGGAAAATTAAAATATTCATTGTTGAAAACTCAACTACTTGGTTGAACGTTGAACTTCATTGATAAAAGTTCGCTTTTTGGTTGAAAATGGATAATTTTAGTTGAGAATTAATCTTCTTGGTTCAAAATTCAACAATTTTGTTAAAAATTAATCTACTTGGTTGAAAATTAAACAATTTTGTTAAAAAGTATCCTTCTCGGTTGAAAAGTCAACAGTTTTGTTGAAAATTCAACTTTATGGTTGACTTCATCCGTTTTTTATTTGAAATTTAAATCTGTTCTGGTTGATACATTGACTATTTAATTTGTCCTTAGAAATTCATCTCTCTTCGTTAAAAAACATTCTATTTTGTAGAAAATTCAACAATTTTGTAAAAAAGTCATTTTTTGGATGAAGATTCTTTAAGAAAACAGAAAATTCGTCTTTCGCTTTTAAAGTTTAACAAGTCAGATGAACTTTTTTCTTTCTTGACTGAAAAATCTTTATTTGTTAAAAACTCGTCTTCTTGACTGGAAAATTCAATTTCTGGTCTCAAAGTTGAACTACGTACTTTGTTAAAAATGCAATTTTTTGATTGAAAAATATATTTTTTCAATTGAAAATTTAACTGTTTGTTTGGAAATTCATGCATTTCTTAAAAATTCGTCTTTTTTGGTAAAAAATTAATTTTCTTGGTTAAAAATTCGTCTTTTTGGTTGAGAATTCATCTTTGTAGTTCAAAATTCCAGTATTTGGTTAGAAATTTAATTATTTTGTTAAAAATTCAAGTATTTTGTTAAAAACTCATCTTTTCAGACGAAAATTTAACTCTTGTGTTGAAAATTCATCCTTTTGAACTGAAAGTTTATCTTTTGTGACAAAAAAGTCCTCTTTTTTAATTGAAATAAATAACTTTGCAACTTTCAAATTGAAATAAATTTTTTTTTTTTTCAGTTCATAAAAGTTTCTGTGTTAAAATACAGAAAAACTTCGTTTCTCAAAAGTATACCGATTTGGTGTTATTTTGAGTTGCAAAAAAAATGAGACACAGGAGAATGAGAATGCAGCTATGTTCATGTTACAGTTTCACACCTGAAGTATTCTCATTTTGTAAAAATGAAAAATTAATCAAGGAGCAGTCAGGGAAAAGTCAGGGAATCTTAAAAATAAAGTATTGCGGCTGACCCTGTTTAAAAAATTCAGAAATTAAAAATTACGAATCCTTCAGAACCTTTTAAAATCACTGGTTTATATATTTTTGTTTCATAAATGAAAAGTCATTCTCAAAGATTCATAAGGAAGATCAATCTGAGTCTCATCGGAAATGCGCAAATCTCTATGATGTACGCATCCGCCGCCACGCCTCCACGATGCAGTTTTTATGAACTGATAACGAAATGCTCATCCGGATGTTAAAGGGCACAACAAACACGCGCGCCATTTTTAAATACAGACGGAATTCTTTAATTACATATCATAACAAAAATGATATACACATGTACACTACTGTCGGAAATTATCTACACGGATAGCGCGAAAGGTACTTAAAATCATTGCTGACTTTGAAACGCGATTACTGATTCAAAAAAGGAGCGAGAAACTTTAAAAAATGAACGTCGCAAAGCTTTTGAAATTCCACGTGGAATGACCCCGAATAGAGATATTTTTGAGCGTTCAAAAAGAATATACCACGCGAGAAGTTTAAACAAAAAATGTAAGAATTTCTCTAATTTTGTACCACGGCTTCAACTCGTGGCATGGCCGAGGATAGTTCTAGAAAAAATCTAAAATTCATAAAACGGAGTCCTTAAAGTGTTATGTTTAAATCAAGTCAATAAAACATGCAAAATCTTGAAGGGTTCCCGAGATATGACTAAAAATGTCTAAGCATGTCTGCGTCGGGTTTCAGTCGGCGTAATCAGCGAGGCCGCTCGACACCAGTGATCGCCGATTGAAGCCCGACGCAGCCACGCTTGGAAACTTTTTGTCATATCTTAGGAACCCGTGAAGATTTTTGAATTGTTATTGGCTTAAATTAAAGATAAGTTTTTAGAGATAACGTCCTATCAATTTCTTAGATTTCGCACTTCAAATTCAACTCGTGCTGTAACTTAGGAAACTTGTTGAAAAAAACTGAAATTGACAGAAGGTTATCCTTGAAATCTTTTCTTCAATTTAGGCCAATAACACTTTAAAAATCTTCACGGGTTCCCAAGATATGACGAAAATTTTCCAAGCGTGTCTGCGTCGGGCTTCGATCAGCGATCACTGCTGTCGAGCGGCCTCGCTGGTTACACCGACTGGAACCCTACGCAGACACGCTTGAACATTTTTAGTCATATCTCGGGAACCCGTCAAGATGTTGCATGTTTTATTGACTTGATTTAAACATAAGACTTTAACGACTCCGTTTAATAAATTTCAGATTTTTTCTAGAACTATCCTAGGTCATGCTCCGAGTTGAAGTCAAAGTATAAAATTGGGGAAATTCTTTAATTTTTGGTTTAAACTTCTCGCGTGGTATATTCTTTTTGAATCGTCAAAAATATCTCTGTTTGGGGTCATTCAACGTGGAATTTCGTAAGCTTTCCCGTGGGTTTTCAAAAAAGTTTCTCGCTTCTTTTTTGAATGAGTAATCACGTTTGAAAGTCAGTAGTGATTTATATTACAGCTCGTGTTAGCCGCGTAGATAATTTCCGACGGTGGTATATAACATTATAAATAAATAAATTCTGATAAATGCATTTTCTGATGAAGGATAAATCGTCGAAAGGCTGGGAGTTATTTCGATAATTAAACCCTGCAATATGTATGGGAGAATGCCTGAGCAATAATTCTAAGGATTGGAAAAATTGAAGCTACTTCAAGTGCCTCATTTGGGATACAATATTACATCGGACACGCCATAATGATGGGGTAGGTCTGGTTTGTCTCACGCGGCCTTCAGTGGCAACTCGCGACACGCGATGCTCCTGTGACGACCATTACAGTCGCATTATAACTACCAAGTTGCTGCTACATCTCCAGTATCTCACGAACCACCACCCCCAGGCGATTTCGACCTCCCACTTTCAAACGCCTTCTCACAAACATTAAATTTCATCGATTTATCTCATTATCCTAAGGGAGCGTTCACATATTACGTGACCCTCTAAAAGGGGCGGAAGGGGGGGGGAAGGTCTGCCCTAACGTCACAGTGTCATATAGATCAGGAAAATAAAAATTCAAACTTTGCCGATTAGGGTCGTCCAAAAATGCATTGGAATTTTTTTTTCTCGAATTTTTATGAATAATGCCAGGAAATTTGTTCGAATCCACACAAAAATAAATCCATTTTTTTAGAAAAAACTGATATTTATTGGTGGCGCAAGAAAAAGAAAAAAAGACATTTTTGTAAATTTTATTCAGAATCCTCAATATTAGCTGAGTCGGGTTGAAACTCAATATTTGTCTTCACAATTAGCCATAGAATACAAGTAAAATATTACTTTTCAAACATCAACCCCATAATCTGTTTTGTAGGGTCCCAAAAAAACCGTATAAGTGAAAAAATGAGTTTTGCGAGTTTTTGTCGCTTATTATGATTTTTTTTGCGGTTTTCCTGATATAAATTGTTTATGATACATTAAACACTACTTTATACTGATAATTAGATCTTTACATATATTTTTTAAACAATTTATTATTGTTTTTAGCAATGTTCTCTTAGAATGAAGATAGAAAGTCGCGGGTTTTTAAAAAATTCCCCACTTTTTGTACAATTTTCAATTCATTATTGTTAACAAACAGAATTTTTTTAATTATTCATCATTATTGTTAATAATATTATTTTTGAATAAAGCTAGAAATTCCTTTTTTTCTGAAATTTTGAAGTTTGTGTTCTCTTTTCACTTCGAGTGAGTTAATATTTAATTTAATACAGCAAAAATAGTTGTTTAGACAAATAATTATTGTCTAAAGCTATCTTCTTCTATACTAATACTAGATAGATGCGGTATTTTTCTGAATTTTTTCACTTCTGTCCATTTTTCAATCAGAGTGAGGTAATAATTAATTAAAGTTGAAAAATATCATTGTCTAAACAATTTATTATCATTGTTAATAATATTCTCTTTGCTTAATGGTAGAAAGTTGCGGTTTTTTTCTGAATTTTTGAACTATTTGTCTATTTTTCACTCGGTGGGACTTAATAATTATTGAGGTTGAGCAAAAAAAGTTGTTTGAACAAATTATATTTGTTATTAACTATCTTCATCTATATTAATGCCAGATAGTTGCGGTTTTTTCTGAGATTTTTTAACTTTTTGCCCATTTTTCACTTAGTGAGGCAATAATTAATGTAAATTGATAAAAATAGTTGTTCAAACAATTTAATATTGGTTGTAACTATTTCCTTTTGGATAAGTGCTACAAAGTTGCGGTTTCTTCTGAAATGTTGAACTTTGCTTTGTCTTTCTAGTTATGAACAAATGATAAATAAACATCAGAGAGAAATATTTTTTGAACAATCTTTTTTTTTTTCGTGAATATATTTTGCTGGAGGCAGGCTGATATCAAAATAAATTCGAAACAAAACATTTACAAGCCATTTACACACCTAGTTCTTCCACCTACTCCTAATTATTCCATTCTTGAGGTTCACTTATTATTTGTTCATAACTAAAAAGTCAAAGAAAAACTAACCATCACTCTAAGAGAATATAGTTATAAACAATATTCAATTGTTTAAATAAGCATGTTTGTTAACTCACGTTAATTATTACCTCACTAAGTGAAAAGAGGACAAAAAGTTCAAGAGTACAGAAAAAACCGCAATTTTTTAGCACTTATCCAGGTAAGGATAGTTATAAATGATTCTAAATTGTTTAAACAACTATGTTTGTTAACTTGCATTATTTATTTCTTTTATAGGTAAAAAGTGGGTAAAGAGTTAAACATTTCAGAAGAAACCGCAACTATATTACATTAATAAAGAAGAAGAAAGTTATAATAAATAATAATTTGTTTAAATAATTATTTTTCCTAAATTGAATTGATTATTAACTGGCCTTATGTGAAAATTAGACAAATAATTGTAAATTTCAGAAAAAAACCGCAACCTTCTAGCATTATTCAAATTGAATATTATTAATAATGTTAATAATACATTTTTTAAAGAAATAATTTTGTTAATTCTAGTTAATTATTTCACTCATTGCAAGCGAAAAGTGAACAAAAAGTTGAAAATATTAGAAAAAACCGAAATTTTCTAGCATCATTCTAAGAGAATATTATTAACAATAACAATAAATTGTTTAAACAATTATGTTTATCAACATTATAATTTTTACCTTTCTCTAATTGAAAATTGGACAAAAAGTGGAAAATTTTTGAAAAACCAGGAACTTTCTATGTCCATTCTAAGAGAAAATTGCTAAAAACAATAATAAATTGTGCATCTAATTCATTCAAACATCTAATTATTAGTATGAAGTAGTATTTTATGTGTTAGAAACAATTTGAATTTGAAAAAACGCAAAAAAATCCTAATCAGCGCCTAAAACTCGCAAAACCCATTCTTACACTTATGGGTTTTTCTTGGGACCCTATAAAACAGACTTATGGGGGTGATATTTTGAAAGAAATATTTTATTTGTATTCTATAGCTAATTGTGAAGACAAATGTTGAGTTTCGCGCCACCTCTAAATATAATTTTTTTTTCAAAAAAAAACACAAAAAAAATTAATTTATTTTTGTCTGGATTCGAACAAATTTCCGGGCGTTATGCATAAAAATTATTTAAAAAATGTTTGGACCACTTTATTGTTGATATATTAAAGACCAATATTGTTGAAATCAAATAGTTGGATTTGCATACCAAAAGGACGATTTTTTTTTAAACATTTGAATTTTTGAAAAAAAAGTTTATTTTGAGCTAAGAGAGATGAATTTTCAATCAATAAAGATGTTTTTTCTACTATAAAAAATGAATTTTCTGACAATAAAAACAAACAATTTTCAACCAAATGAATTCAACTAAAGAAAGACGAATTTTTACGAAAATAGTTGAATCCTCAACCAAAATGATGAATTTTGAACAACGAAAAAATACATGAATTTTCTAAAAAATAGTTGAATCTTCTACTCACAAAGGATAAATTTTCCGTCAAAAGTGGAATAGCTAAATCTTCAGATTAAAAAATTAATTTATAACCAAAACAGAGAATTTTCAGAAAAACAGTTCAATTTTCAAATTAATTATTCAATAGCTAACCAAATAGTTTATTTTTATTACCGCATAGTTAATTTTTCAATCAAAAATATTAACTTACAACAAAAAAGTTATTTTTTATGAAAAAAAAATTTACGACCAAATATTTGAATTTTCATCTAAAATGATGAATCTTCATCGAAGAAATTAATGTAAATTGTAGAGAAACTACAAAGGAAAGATTTATTTTAGACCACTAATAAATACAGCAAAAATCTAAATTTCCTTGATATCTTTAGAATTGCTTAAAATTTAATTGAAATCCATGAAAAAATTTTGAAATGTCTTGAAATTTCTCAATACCTTTGGAAATACTTTTACTTCCATTCATAATTTTGAAGCCTGTTAAAATCTGTTGAAATGTTTCGTAATTGGTAGAATCACCAAAATTCTTTAAAATAATTTGAGATCCTATAAACCTTAATCTTCTCTCCTTGAATAAAATTGTTGAATCCGTAGAAATCTCTTGAAGTTGAATTTAATTTATTCCGTAAAGTATGAATCATTTGAAATCCCTTAAATATAAATTAAATTGAACTTAACCATTAACATTAGAAAAAAAGAATATGAAAATCCTTAGAAATCTTTCAAATCCTTGGAGATTTAATAAAATTCTTTAAATCTTGTGAAATTCCTTTTGTAGAAATCTCTTTAATATTTGGAAGTCCTACAATATTCTTTGAAATCTCATGAAATTTTTTATATCTCTGGCAATTTTTTAGAATCCCTTAAAATCCCTTGATATCTCTGTAAAACGTAAAAATTAATTTAAAAAAGTATGAATAATTAAAATCTTTGAATTCCTTGAAATACCCTCAAATCACCTGAAATCTTTGGAATCGCTATGAATCTCTTGAAATTTCAATTAATTTATTTTCCAGAGTTCACTAGAAACCCCTTAAAATCTTTGGAAAGACTAAAAAAATTTCAGAAATCTCTTGGAATATTTGAAAAGCGTAAAAATACTCTAAAATCTCTTGGAAACTGAAAAAATCTTTTAAAATTAGTTTAAATATTTAGAAATCCTTTTAAAAGTATTCAAGTCCGTGGAAGTTCCTTTGAAATCACTAGAAACCTCTTTAAATTTAATTAATTTTTCTAAGTTTAAATCCTTTGGAATTCCTTAAGATGCCCGAAAATGTTTGGAAATCTTTGGAATCCATTAAAGTGCCTCAAAATATTTCGAAATTCCTTGAAATCCGTGGAAATATTTTTAAATTTCTTGAAAACTGATGAAATCTCTTCAAATTAGTTGAAATATTTGGCAAACCCCTTACATTTGTTTAAAAGCCTTGAAATCGGTGGAAGTCCATAGAAATTGGCTGAAATACATTTGAAATCCCTGAAACCCTTAAATTCGAATCATTTTGAATCCACAACAAAATTATAAAAATTGTTTTATCCACTCCCTTTTTAGATAAATAGTACAACACTCGACTACTAGGATGGTGGTGTTATCGTGGTGCCATTAATAGGGCCTATTTTTTTTCGATTATTAGATAAAAAGATAATTTGTTTCTTTATACTATGTATATGTACAAAAAACAAGACAAAATGATTTTTCCGTTCGGATTCAGCTCATGAAGTCCAATTTACCGATGATTATCAGGGGCCTTAACTCGTTTTTGTTTTCTTGGTTTTGGCTTTGGTTCAACATAAGGTTTGCCGAAAGAACCAAATTCTTTTTGGGAAAATAAAAAATGCTTCTATAATAACCATTTTATTTTGTTTTCCGAACCAAGTGACTTTGTACACGGCGCATCGTGAATATTGAATTTCTGTTGATTTTTCAAGTTTAAAAAATAAATAAAAGTGAAATTTAAGTTTCCAAAGTGTTCATTTTTATAATAATTAAAATAGATTTGTTTATCCATGTTGTGCAATTCTTACATTGTGATTTAAACAATCGTTAGAAGTTTCAAATAGTGGTTTCTTAAGTGTGCTAAGCAAAAAACTAGAACGTGTATTTTGAATTTAAAAAAAAGGACAAATACAGGGAGTTCAACCTTTTTTATAAAAAATAATAGGGGATTATATATCTTTAAGTTGGTTCAATTGATTGTTTCTTGTGAGGAAAATGGATTTTACTGAAATAGACAGAAATTGGGGCAATGGGATTGATGTGATGGGAGGACCTGTGAAAAATATCAAAGAATTTTACTTAATTAGTAAAAAATTAAGATCAAC
>JAABKJ010004566.1:0-18719 GCA_011634705.1 Andricus grossulariae
CACCCTTTATACCTTTTTTCAACCTTTACGCCTTTTTATTACCTTTTTATGCCTTTCCTTCACCCTTTATGCCTTTTCTTCACCCTTTATGCCTTTTTTAACCTTGATGCCTTTTTATCACCCTTTATACATTTTTTCACCCTTTACGCCGTTTAAAAAATAAAGGGAATTCGTCAAAGTAGGAAACGTAGGAACGACGCAGGAGCCGACGTATACTATTTTTAGCGAGAGAATACTCAACGTCGCGCAGTTTTTTCATTGGATCTCTAGCAGCTGTAAAATTCTTGATGAACTTTTCTCTACTTTCGAATCTTTATTTTTCACCCTTTATGACTTTTCTCACCATTTATGCCTTTTCTCATCATTTATGCCTTTTTTGCAAAAAAAAAAGGGGCCTCGTCAAAGTAGGAAACGTAGGAACGACGCAGGAGCCGACGTATACTCTTTTTAGCGAGAGAATACTCAACGTCGCGCAGTTTTTTCATTGGATCTCTAGCAGCTGTAGAATCCTTGATGAACTTTTCTCTACTTTTGTATCTTTATTTTTCACCCTTTATGTCTTTTCTCACCATTTATGCCTTTTTTTATAAAAAAAAGAGGCCTCGTGAAAGTAGGAAACATAGCAGCGACGTAGGATCCGACGTATATACTCTGTTCAGCGAGAGAATACTTAACGTCGCGCAGTTTTTTCATTAGAGCTATAGCAGCTGTAGAATCCTTGATGAACTTTTCTCTGCTTTCGGATATTTATTATTTACCATTTATGCCTTTTTTCACCCTTTATGCGTTTTTATCACCCTTTGTGCCTTTTTATCACCCTTTATACCTTTTTTCAACCTGTATGCCTTTTTATTACCTTTTTATGCCTTTCTTCACCCTTTATGCCTTTTTTCACCCTCGTCAAAGTAGGAAATGTAGAAGCGAAATATGATCCGACGTAAACTATTTTCAGCGAGAGAATACTCAACGTCGCGCAGTTTTTTCATTGGAACTATAGCAGCTGTAAAATCCTTGATGAACTTGTCTCTACTTTAGAATCTTTATCATTCAGCCTTTATGCCTTTGGTTCACACTTTATGCCTTTTCTTCACACTTTATTCCCTTTTTCACCCTTCATGCCTTCTCTTCACACTTTATGCCTTTTTTCACCCTTTCTGGTTTTTTTTTTTCAAAACGTCGAAGTAGAAAACGCAGGAGCGACGCAGGATCCGACGTAAACTCTTTTCAGCGTGAGAATACTTCACGTCGCGCAGTTTTCTCATTAGAGCTATAGAAGCTGTAGAATCCTTGATGAACTTGTCTCTACTTTAGAATCTTTATTATTCACCCTTCATGCCTTTTCTTCACTCTTTATGCCTTTTTCACCCTTTATACCTTTTTACCCTTTATACCTTTTTTTACTCTTCATATGCCTTTTCCACTTTATCTGCCTTTTACACCCTTTATGCCTTTTCTTCACACTTTATGCCTTTTTTCAACCTTAATGCCTTTCTTAAAAAAACATGCCTCGTCAAAGTAGGAAACATAGGAGGAGCGATAAAGCACAATTTTCCGGATTACAAAGGACTTCAATATATTTCAAGAGATTTTAAGGGATTTTAAGAGAATTTGAAATGTTTTGATAGTTTGATGATAATGTTTTTCTCTATATGGTTTAAAATCAATATTTTTTTAATATTGATTATTAATTGTATAAGATGTGAAAAAAATGTCACTAGCTCCGCTGGGATCCGAACCCAGGACTTTCAGATTTCCGGTCTGATGCTCTTGCCCACTAAGCTACGGAAAGTTAAGAATATTTTTTTCACAACCTTTACAAGTTGAATTCCGACGTAATTTATTTTTTTTTATTTTCATTATTATTATTTTTTATAATTTTTTATTATCTAATACAATCTATCTGATGAAAACCATAACATCAAAAATATAAGGGCTGTGAAGAAAATATTCTCGTCTCTCCGTAGCTTAGTGGGTAAGAGCATCAGACCGGAAATCTGGAAGACCTGGGTTCGGATCCCAGCGGAACTAGAAACATATTTTTCACAACTTATAAAATTAATAACCAATATTCAAAAAAATATTGATTTTAGACCTTGTAGAAAAAAACATTAACATCAAATTATTTAATACAATTTACCTGGTCAAAACCATAACATCAAAATATTATTTCAAGTAATTTTCAGGGATTATAAGAGATTTTGAAATATTTTAAAAGAAGTCACGGAATTTCAAAGGATTTTAAGATATACCAAAGTATTTTCACTAATTTTGAAGGACGTCAGGGGATTTGAATAGGATTTCGAAGTTTTCAAGGGATTTCATAGGATTTCAAAGGATTTCATGAGATTTCTAGAAATATTAAGAGATTTTAAGCGGTTTTTAGTGATTTTATGGGATTATAAGAGATTTCGAAATATTTGAAAAGAAGTCACGGGATTTCAAAGGATTTTAAGAGGATTTTCAGTGATTTCAAGAGATACCAAAGTAATTTCAATTCCGAAAAAATTTAATATCTTTCCAAAGATAAAGGGATTTGAAGAGATTCGGAAATATTTGCATCGATTTGAAAAATTCCAATAGGTTTTTAAAGGACTTTAAAGATTTCAAGCGATTTCGCAATACTTCGAAATATTTCACGGAATTTCAAGGATTTTAACCGATTCATAGAAATTTTAAGGGATTATTGTGATATAAATTTTCCACAAAAAACTTAATTTACATCCAATCAGTTGAATTTTTATAAAATAGTTTAAATTTCAGTAAAAAAATTACCTATTTACTAAAAAAAAAAAAACGAATTTGCAACCTGAAAACATGAATTTCTCAGGAAAAATGTAATATTTGATATTTCGGTAAAAAAAAATTTAATTACCATTTTTTTAAATAATTGGATTTAACCAACAAAGAAGAATTTTCAATAAAATACTTGGTTATCGATAAAATAAAGGTATATTCTAACTAAAAACAAACGATTTTTTAACTCAATATATACATTTTCACCCCACATTTTCTACCAAAAAAGACGATTTTTATCAAAAAATGAAGTAGTTAAGTTTTAATTGAGGAGAATTCATTTTCAATTAAGAAGACGAATTTTCTACAAAACAGTTTAATTTTGTACCAAATAGTTGAATTTTATACCAAATTATTTAATTTTCAAGCCACAAAGTCAAATTTTTCATAAAACAGTTGCATTTTCAACCCGAGAATATGAATTTTGAACAAAAAACTTAACTTACAACAAATGAGTTGAATTTTCAACCAAATAATGAAATTGTCAGTTAAAAATTACTCTTTAACTAAAAAAAAAACAATTTTCAACTAAAATTATGTATCTTAAAAAAAAGGAATTCTTGAATCCTCAACAAAAACATATTATATTTTTAACCAAAATTAATTAATTTTCAACAAAAGCAGACGAATTTTGAACAGAATACAAAAATTTTCAACCAAATAATGGAATTCTTAAGCCGAAAATAGTTTTCTACAAAACAGTTTAATTTTTACCCAAAAATGAGAATTTTCAATTAAATAGTTAACTTTCAACCAAAACAATTTGAGTTGAAACCAGACAGTTGCATATTTAATAGAACGTTACTAAATATCTGCAGAAAGAGGTCAATTTTAAACAAAATAATTCAATTTTCTAAAATAAGAAACATTTTGGTCAAGAAAAAAAAACTTAATCGAATTGTTGAATTTTCCAAGTAAAAAAAAAACAATTTTTAACAAAGCAGTTCAATTTTCAATCAAGGAATATGACGTTTTAACAAAATTGATGAATTTTAAACACAATAATTATAAAAAAAAATCCTTGAAATTCCTTAAAATTGGTAGAAATCGTACAATAAACAATTAAATAAATAAATAATTCACCTGTACTTTCGCTACTATTTGCCTCAGCTCTTTTAATATTATAACATTCTTTATGTTTTTACTGATGTTCTTATAATTATTTTCTATAATTTTTTCTGGAATCACGAAAAATTATAAGAAATTCATTACAGAAAAATCATTATAATCTTATGCTGAATTTTCTGTGATATTTTTTTGTAAGAGGGGATTACAAGGTATTGTAAAAGATTGCACGGGATTGCAAAGGATTCGATGAGATTGCATAAGATTGCAGAGAGAGAGAGAGAGAGAGAGAGAGAGAGAGAGAGAGAGAGAGAAAGAGAGAACTCCCTATAAACGCCGTTTTTTTTTTAAATACTTTTTTTCATATAATAATCGAAAGGCAAGAATGCGCGACTAATTATGCTTGTTACTGGCCAAGCCGAAGGAAGATCTGCCTGTTCTGCTTTTGGGCGAACCTAACGACAAAACGTAAAACTACCATCCTTTAGGACCCAATTTCATGCTAATTTTTCATTTTCTCGTTAGGTTCGCCAAAAAGCAGAACCGAGCAGATCCCCTTCCTAAGTAATGGCCGATAAGGAACATGATAATTCAAGAAAGAATCTTTCATGCAATCCTTTGCAATCCCATACAATTTTTCAAAATAACAGTTTTGAAGTGTTCTACTTCTACTATTTATCTAAAAAGCGATTAGATAAAAAAATTTGTCTACATTGAATTTTGCTTCCGTGACTTACCATGTTTGTTACTGGCCAAGAGGAAGGAAAAGGATCTGCTCGGTTCTGCTTTTGGGCGAACCTATCGACAAAACGTAAAACCACAATCCCTTAGGACCCAATTTCATGCTTATTTCTCGTTTTCTCGTTAGGTTCGCCGAAAATCAGATCCGAGCAGATCCTCTTCCTAAGCAATGGCCGATAAGGAACATCAAGTCAAGAAAGCCTCTCTCATGCAATCCTTTGTAATCCCATACAATCTTTTAAAATAACAGTTTTGAAGTGTTCTACTATTTGTGTAAAAAGCGATAAGATAAAAAAATTTGTCTACATTGGATTTTGCTTCCGTGACTTACCATTTTTTATTCTGACCAAGCCGAAGGAAGAGAATCTGCTCGGTTCTGCTTTTGGGCGAACCTAACGACAAAACGTAAAACTACCATCCTTTAGGACCCAATTTCATGCTCATCTTTCATTTTTTCGTTAGGTTCGCCCAAAAGCAGAACCGAGCAGATCCTCTTCCTGAGCAATGGCCGATAAGAAACATGATGAGTCAAGAAAGCCTCTCTCATGCAATCCTTTGCAATCCCATACAATCTTTTAAAATAAAAGTTTTGAAGTGTTCTACTATTTATCTAAAAAGCGATTGAATAAAAAAACTTGTCTACATTGGATTTTGCTTCCGTGACTTACCATGTTTGTCACTGGCCAAGTCGAAGGAAGAGGATCTGCTCGGTTCTGCTTTTGGGCGAACCTAACGACATAACTTAAAACTACCATCCTTTAGGACCCGATTTCATGCTAATTTTTCATTTTTTCGTTAGGTTCGCCCAAAAGCAGAACCGAGCAGATCATCTTCCTCCGGCATGGCCGATTGGATAAAACAGTCTATATCGGTTTTTCCTTCCGTGACTTACCATGCTTGTTACTGGCCAAACCGGCCAAACCGTTCGAAGAGAATCTGCTCGGTTCTGCTTTTCGGCGAACCTAACGACAAAACAAAAAAATACCTAAATAAAAAAAAAATAATAAAATAGACGATTTTCGAGTTTAATCAATCAAAGCTATCTGAAACTGGAGCCCTTGACTATATATGAACATCTCCGATCAAGCTACTAATCGTTTGCTCTTGGATGGGAATGATGGGATAAGATCACTGAGTCTTTTTTTTACCTATTTTGTTACTTACATGGCCAGTGGATAATAATGTCCGCGTACCGATCTTTCATTATGTAATTAAAACGAGATGACTCAAGTATAATATGGCAAATTGTGCAGATACCAGAAAGTCGAACACAGTCCCTTTTATAAAAAGACAAGTTTTCATGAATTGTTCAGCAATATTGAAAATTACATGACAATATACAGCAACTCAGTGTATTTTATTTATAAAAATATGTTATTGTAAAATCTAAAAAAAATCAAATTCAAGAATATTTTATTTGACTATATTGCCCATTTAGATGCGTAAAGAATTAGTTTAAATTTCAACTTATTTCTAAGACAGAAAAAATCCATTGAAGAGGAGTGCAATTTTTCTTCTCTTCGTTGGGATTCGAACCCACTACCGTTGAATTTTCGGCCGGATTTTTTTTTAACTAAATAGTTCTATTTTCAACAGGATAATTAAATTCCCAAGAAAATAGTTAAATTTTCAATCTGCAATAGAGTATTTTTCCAAAAAAGATGCCTTTCTAACAAAATAATTAAATTTTGAAGAAAATTGTTGAATTTTTAACCAAATAGTTGAAATTTCAACCAACAAAAATTATTTCCTAACAAAAAATGTAATATTTGATATTTTAACCAGAAGATATGACATTTCTACCAAAAAAAAATGAATTTTGAAACTAAAGAGGCGAATTTTCAACCAAGAAAATTAATTTTTCATAAAACAGATGAATTTTCAACTAAAAAAGGTCATTTAAAAAAAAAAGAAAAAAATGAAAAAGTTACATTTTGACTTTAAAAAAATTAATTTTCAAACGAAAAATAGAATTTTTAACAAAATAGTTAAGTTTTCAACCAAAAAGATGATTCGTCAACAAAAAAATATTTTTAACAAGTGAAAAAATTTGAAAACCAATGAAACTTTTTTTCCTTTACCTTTAGCTTTAACCTGAGTAGTTAAATTTTCAACTAAAACAAATAAATTTTCAAGATAAATTTTCCGTTTAAAAAATTAATTTAGAACCAGAAAAAAACAACAATTTTAAATCAAAGAGATGACATTTCTAAAAAAAAAGATGAATTTTAAAACTAAGAAGTCGAACTTTCAATCAAGAAGATTAATTTTCCACCAAGAAAAACGAATTTTCAAAAAAATACGTGAATTTTCAAACAAATAGTGGAATTTTTCACAAAAAAGATCAAGTTTCATTCAAAAATGGAAAATTTAAATTATTAGTTCACTTTCAAGCCAAAAAACGATTTTTTAAATTTGGTAGACATTGTTTTATTTTCATGACCAAACAATCTTTTTTGATTACAAATTTGTATCTTTCTGAAAATTAATATTTTTGGATGAATTTCAGTGCTTCTGGCTTAAAATAAAAATATTTTTTGGTTGAAATATCCACTACATGGTTAAAAGTTAAACTATACTTTGTTAAACATTCATTTTTTTATGGAGAATTCATCATTTTAGTTGAAAATTTATCTCTTTTGTTGAAAATTACCTTTTTTACTGAAAATTTAATTATTCCAGTTGCAGAGTCATCATATAAATTGAAAGTTTATCTCTTTGATTGCAAATTCTTTTTGTTAAAAATTAATTTCTGTGACTAAAAATTTAACTATTTCAGTTGGAGATAAGTCAGATAAGTTGAAAATTTATCTCATTGGTCGAAAGTGTAACTTGTTTGTTAACAATTTGTCTTTTTTGGTAGAAAATTGTTCTTCCAGCTAGAAAATGCAAAATTGGTTGAAAATGAGGATTTTTGTTAAAGATCGATATTTGTGGTAAACAATTGGCCAGGTTGTTGAGTAATCATGAATGTAAAATATTTAAATCGTGTCGATTACTGCTCTAATATTCGAAAAAAATCTGCCTCAGCCCGGATTTGACCCAGGAACGCCACTATTCCCGGTTCGAATCTGGGCCAAGGTAGATTTTTCTCGTTTAATTAATACCCTCGTCAACAAAATAACATCATTTGCTTAAATTTATATTCTAGTTTCGTGAAAATTCTTCAGACTGAAATTTTTGTAAGAAATAAAGTTTCACGAGGTGTAAAAAATATGCAGTCCAACGACACGATCTGATACAGGAAAAACAAGAAAGGATCTGCTAAGACTTCGGTGGATTGATTGGTCAACGCTCGACTCATGTATAGTGGCGTTCCGGGTTCAAATCCAGACTAAGGCATATTTTTTTTAGCTTTGCTAAATATAAAACCGGTTTAATATACCCCAGATATTTTAAGTTTGATTTTGAAATTTTGAGACTGATCCAATTTTTCGAAGCAAAAAAATTCAAAAGCAGTTTACACCTGTTTCCATTGATGCATTGCGAATGCATGCACGTAAGAGCACGTGGGTGGAATCGTACGGCAACTCGTAACCATGACACATGACACGATGTAATGGAAAGAGAGACGCTGTAATATGCGGATAAAAATAGAGACACTCAGTGCGAAATGGGCCAAGATTTTCAGACAAAAAGAGACTCAAAATTTAAAAAAAAATTGTTTTCAATTTAATTTCAAAGTATCCAGAATCAAATGAAGAAAATGGAAATTTTGAAAAAAATGTTTGCAAAAGTTAGGACATTTCTATAAGAGGAACTTTAAATAACTGTGGAGGATAATAAATTTGAAATTTTCAAAATTTTAATTTGAAATTTTTACATTTAAGTTTAAAATTTGTTTATTCCGGTTATCAAGGATTGTAGGTTACAAATTTGATAAGATTAAGATTCTGGTATTTGAATATTAATGGTCAGGGCAAAATTAGGGAATTTTCAGAATTAAAATTTCCGTCTATCCTGATATAATATTCTTGTTAGTAATTTATTTGCCTTATATTTCTATTTTTATTTTTTATTTCAGTTGCTTTCTCCTGACAATTATATTTTTAGTTGAAAATTTTATCATTTGGTCGAAAATTCAAATATTTTGGTAGAAAATTATGTTTTTTTTTTATTAATCTTCTTTGATCGAGGATTTAAATATTTCGTTGAAAATTCGTCTTTTTGGTTTGAATGAAACTATTTTTGATTTAAAATTAAAATAATATTTGTTTGAAATATATTTATGTATCTAGTATTTCATTATTCATTGAAAATCAATCCTTTTTGGTTGAAAAACGAACTACTTGGTTACTTGGTTTTTTAAAAATGAAAATTAATTTTTTAAATTAAACATTCAAGTATTCCAATTGAAGATTCATCATTTTAGTCGAAAATTAATTTATTTTGGTTGCAAATTGAATTACTTGGTTTAAGGTTGAACTATTTTGTTAAAATTTTTCTTTTTTGGTTGAAGATTAATCATTTTATTTAAAAATTCATCAATGGTTGAAAAATCGTTTCTTTTTGCTGATAAAAATGTATTATTTTTAATTAAAAATTTAAGTTTTCCAGTGGAAGATTTATCATTTTAGTTGGAAATTCATCTCTGTTTCAAAAATTTTTTTTTTAAATTAATTTTTTCAACTTAGAAACGTAACTTTTGTATTTTTGGGTATAATTGGCCTTTTTTAGTTGAAAATTCGTCTTTTTTGGTAGAAAACTAATCTCCTTGGTTTAAAATTTCAACAATTTTGATTAACTATTTTTTCTTTCTTGACTGAAAAATCTTTATTTGTCTTTTTCATTGGAAAATTCATCATATAAGTCGAAAATTTTTGTCTTCGGTAGAAAATTTGACAATTTGTTTAAAAATTCGTTTTTTCTTGTTGAAAATTAATTTTTTTTCCTGAAAATTCTACCATTCCATTTCTGGTCAAAAATGTATTTTCTTTTTAGTTTAAAATTTAACTGATTGTTTGAAAATTCTCATTTTTTGTTTTAAAGTTCATCTTTTTGTTAGAAATTTCATTTTTTATTTCGAAATATCAACTATTACATTTTTTGCTCAGAATCCATCTTTTCAGGCTGAAAATTTAACTATTTTGTTGAAAATTTAATCATTTTGTTGCAAATAAAAGTGTGGTTAAAAATTTAACTATTTTGTGGGAATTTGGGGTGGGGGAGTGAAATATCACATATTACAGTTTTCTTTCAGAATTCTTTTTTTTCTTTTAATGAAAATCTCAATTTTTCGGGTTAAAATTTAAACTATTCTAAATTAATTTTTGTTTTAAATTTAAATATTTGATTGGAAATGCAATGAATTTTTGTTGAAGTTTTATCTTTTTTGTTTAAAAATTCGACTATTATATTTAAGTATTTTGTTGAAAGGTCTTTTTTTCGAAAAATGAACTATTTTGTTGAAACCTCGTATATTTGGAAAGAAAATTCGCCCTTTTGATTAAAGTTTAATTTTTGTTTGAAATTTTTCCCATTTAGTTGGGAATTTATCTTTGTATATTGAAAATTCAACTATTTTGTGGAAAATTTAAGCATTTTGATGATATTTCAACTATTTTGTTGAAAATTAAACTATTCTGTCAAAAATGCATATGTTTTTGGTCAAAAATTCACTTTTTTGTTTAAAATTTGTCCTTTTGGTTGAAGTTTAATCATTTTTGTTCCAAAATTCGACCATTTGGTTAAAGAATTATCGTTGAAGAGTGCAAATTCAACTATATTGTTGAAAATGGAACTAATTTCCTACAAATGCATATTTTTTTGGTCAAAAATTCAACTTTTTTGTTCAAAAATTGTCCTTTTGGTTGGAATTGAGTCTTTTTTGTTTGAAAATCCGACTATTTGGTTAAGAATTTATCTTGCAAGATTGAAAATTCAACTAATTTGTTTAAAATTCAACTATTTTGTTAAAAATTAAATTATGTGGTGAAAACTCAACGGTTTTGTTGAAAATTTGTCCTTTTGGTTAAAGCTTAATCTTCTTTGTTCAAAAATCCGACCATTTGGTTAGAAATTTATCTTTGAAGATTGAAAATCCAACTATATTGTCAAAAATTGAACTATTTTGTTAAAAATGCATCCTTCTTTATACAAAAAATCAACTTTTTTGTTGAAAATTCTTCCTTTTTGTTGAAGTTTAATCTTTGTTAAAAATGCCCCTTACCTTGGTCGAAAATTCAACTGCTTTGTTGAAAATTTGTCTTTTTGGTTGAAGTTTAATTTTTTTTCTTTAAAAATCCGACCATTAGAATTTATCTTCCAAGGTTGAAAATTCAACTATATTTTTGAAAATTCGACTATTTTTTTGAAAATTTATCTAAATTGTTAAAAATGCATCTTTCCTTGGTCAAAAATTAAACTTTTTTTTGAAAATTCGTCCTTTTGGTTGAAGTTTAATCTTTTTGTTTGAAAATCCAACCATTTGGTTCAGAATTCATCCTGCAAGATTAAAAATTCAACTATTTTGTTGAAAATTCAACTATTTTGTGAAAATTCAACTATTTTGTTGAAAATTGAAATAATTTGTTAAAAATGCATATTTTTTTAGTAAAAAATCCAACCTTCTTGAAAATTGGTCATTTTGGTCGAAGTTTAATCTTTTTTGTTGAAAATTGATTTAATTTGTTAGAAATGCATCTTTTTTTGGTCAAAAATTTAACCTTTTTGTTGAAATTTTGTCCTTTTGGTTGAAGTTTAATCTTTTTCATTTAAAAATTCGACCATTCGGTTGATAATTGATTTTTGAAGATTAAAAATTCAACTATTTTTTTGCTAATTGAACTATTTTGTTGTAAATTCCACTATTTTGCTAAAAATTTAACTATTTTTTTGAAAATCGAATTAATTTGTTAAGAATGCATCTTTTTCTGATCAAATATTCACTTTTTTTGTAGAAAATTTGTCCTTTTTTTAAAAGTTTAATCTTTTTTGTTTAAGCATCCGAACATTTGGTTAAGCATTTATCTTGTTAGAATGAAAATTCAACCATTTTGTTGAAAATTGAACTATTTTGTTAAAAATGCATCTTTTTGGATAAAAACTTAAACCTTTTTGAAAATTTGTCCTTTTGGTTCAAGTTTAATCTTTTTCATTTAAAATTCAACCATTCGGTTGATACTTGATCTTTGAAGATTAAAAATGCAACTATTTTGTTGAAAGTTGAACTATTTTGTTGAAAATTTATCTAAATTGTAAAAAATCAATCTTTCTTCGGTCAAAAATTCAACTGTTTTGTTGCAAATTTGTCCTTTTGGTTGAAGTTTAATCTTTTTTGTTTAAAAACCCGATCATCTGGTTAGAAAATTATCTTTGAAGATTGAAAATTCAACTATATTGTTGAAATTTCCACTATGTTGTTGAAAATTGAACTAATTTGTTAAAAATGCATCTTTTTTTGGTCAAAAATTCAACTTTTTTTTTGTAAATTTGTCCTTTTGGTTGAAGTTTAATCTTTTTTGTTTGAAAATCCGACCATTTGGTTAAGAAATTATCTTGCAAGATTGAAAATTCAACTATTTTGTTGAAAATTATACTATTTGGTGAAAATTCAACTGTTTTGTTGAAAATTGAACTAATTTGTTAAAAATTCATCTTTTTTTGGTAAAAAATTTAACTGTCTTATTGAAAATTTTCCCTTTTGTTTGAAGTTTTATCTTTTTTGTTAAAAAAACCGACCACTTGGTTAAAGATTGAAAATTCAACTATATTGTTGAAATTTCAACTACGTTGTTGAAAATATAACTATTTCGTCAACTCATCTATTTTGGTCGAAAATTTATTTACTTAAATTAAAGTAATTTAACAGTTTTTTTCTGAAAATTCGTCCTTTTGGTTGAAGTTTAATCTTTTTTGTTTAAAAATCCGACCATTTGCTTGAAAAATTATCTTTGAAAATTGAAAATTCAACTAATTTGTTGAAAAGTAATCTTTTTTGGTCAAATATTCAACTTTTTTGTTGAAAATTTGTCCTTTTTGTTGAAGTTTAATCTTTTTGATTTAAAAATCCGACCATTTGGTAAAAAATTTATCTTTGAAAATTGAAAATTCAACTGTTTTATTCAAAATTGAACTATTCCGTTAAAGTCATTTATTTTGGTCGAAAATTTATTCAATTTCATTAATTTCATTGAACAGTTTTGCTGAAAATTCGTCCTTTTGGATTGAAAATTTATTTTCCACGGTAGAAAAGTCATGTTTTTGATAGAAATAAATTAATAGATTTGAAATTTTAATCTGGAATTGTTTTATTCCGTTTATAATTGATAGTTTCTGTTTTTTGAGTTTCTAATTATTACCAATTATTTATTATTTTGTTAAAAAAAAAAATGTTTGTACAATCAGTACTTTTTACTCAAGTTTACTTCAAAAAGGAGCCTTTAATTGAAGCATTAAAAAATATCTAATTGAACAATTACTCAATTCCACTTTAGGCTATTTTTGTTTTTTGTTTTTCGTAAATTTTTATTGAAATATGGCCTCAATTTTATTATTGTGAGCCTTTTGCGGAACTGTAGAGTTAAAGATAAGGCCTGCCTCGTGCAGAAATTTCGCGAGCAATTCCTCAAAAGATAATCGATGACGCCTTTTTATTAATGAACCATATGATAACTTATCATCATATACCATGAAAATTCATTTAATCAAATGATACAAAAATTCTGAGGTCATTCAACTGATAAGGTTAATATGTATAATTTTATCATTTTTTTCCTAGCTTTTTGCTTCCAGTTTCCAGTTTCTAAAGTCACATTTGAAAAAGCTGTCTCATTAGATAGTAATTAGTGATTTCCTCTAAGTTTGATAAAAATAGACACATGTGTTCGATATAAGTAGATATGCACACGGATTTTTTTATTATTTAGATTTATTTATTATTATTTTTGTGTGCATTTCCTTACTAATTAGTCGATTAATCTTTATTTATAAAAAAACAGGTCGATAGCTTCTAATAACCTGATAAATAATATTAATAATTAAAAAATTATACATATTATATATTATATATGTTATAGATTATAAAATTATATAATAATAATAAAATTAGAAATAAATAATAATAATCATATAAAAACTAATAATAATTGCTTCTAGTAACCTCAAGTTACCTAAAAAGTTAATTTTTTCACTACCTTAATTTTATGACTAAAAATCAAGATAATTAAGATGATAATTCATAGAAACTTAAGTTAAAAATTAATAGGCATTAGTTATTCATTTTTTTAGATACATGAATTTTGAACCAAATGGTTGAACTTTCATACCAAAAATACTAATTTTCAACAAAAAAAAGTTAAATTTCCAACAAAAAAGTTAATTTTGAATCAAATTTGGACTTTCTTTCAAAATAGTTCAACTTTCAATAAAATACATGAATTTTTAACCAAATGGTTGAATATTTATACCGAAATTAATAATTTTTAACAAAAAAGGTAATTTCTAACCAAATAGTTGAATTGGATGGCAAAATATTTTAATTTTCTACCCCGTTTCCAAAAAAACGAATTTGGAATTGAATAATAAAACTTTTAATCAAAGAGATGAATTTTCAACAAAACAGTTCATTTTAGCCAAAAAATTTTTAACCAAAATAAATTAGATTTTTTTTTACCAAAACAGATAAATTTCGAAACAAAAAAGCGTAATTTCGAACCGAAAAAGAGAAAAAATGTCCATTAAATTGATGAATTTTCAAGTGAAAAAGAGGAATTTTCTACAAAACAGTTGTATTTTCAAATCGAAAATAGGAATTTTCAACAAAAATTTACTTTTCAACCAAATAAAATAGATGAATTTTTCATAAAATACATGGGTTTTCAACAAAAATAAATTAATTTTCGATGAAAAATATAATAATTGATATAATTTCAACCAAAAAAATTTAATATCAAATCAAAAAAAGTTGTATTCAACCAAAAAAAAAATCAATTTTTTTTACGAAAAGAGATACATTCCGAAAAAAGCCAAATTTCGAACCAAGAAAGGAAAAAATGCCAATAAATTGTTGAATTATCAAGCCAAAAAGAAGAATTTTCTAAAAAAAACAATTGCATTTTCAAACCGAAAATATGAATTATCAACAAAAATATTACAATTTAAACAAATAGGTGAATTTTTAATAAAAAACATGAATTTTCTACCCAGTAGTTAATCTTTCAACCAAAATATATGAATTTTCAACGAAAATTATAATAAAAATTATTTGAAAAATCACAATATAGAAATAAAAATCAATGTTCAAAAAATATTAATTTCAGTCCAGTAGACAAAAAGCAATGACCGGCAATCTGAAAGACCTGGGTTCGAATCCCAGCGGAGTTCGAGAGCAATTTTTTCCCAATTTAGAAATAAAAATGAACATTAAAAAACTATTGATTTAAGACCAGTAGACAAAAAACAATTAACATCAAATTATTTAAAAATGATAATATTCAACAATTCAACCAAAAAAACGAATTTTCAAAGAATAGCTGAATTCTTATGAATTATTAATTTTGTGAATAAAATACGAATGAACATAATTCGCAATATTTGAAAATATTGCAAATTATCTCTTATATAAGAAAGACTATCTTATCTAAAAGAGCAAATTCTTTGCAAAAACGTATTACGAGCTTTTGATAATTTAATCAGTCATTAACAGCAACTTTAAGACACGTGCGATATAAAAAATGGTTTTATTGAGTCATATATTATGCCTGTCGTGATTTTGGAAAAACACCTTAACTGCAAAAAATGAGATTTTTATATCTTTGGAAGTATCATAAAAAAAATTAGCAATTTGGTAGAAAATTAAAATATTTAGTCCAAAGGTGAACTACTTTGTTAAAATTTTATTTTTTCAAATTAAAGATTCATCATTTTAGTTGAAAATTCATTTTTTTGATCGAAAATTTAACTATTTTGTTTGAAAATTTGTTGTTTTTTTCTGCTGAAAGTTTAACTATTCCATTTTTGCTAGAAAATATATCTTTCTCAGTTGAAACTTCAACCTTTCTTTCAGAAATTTATGTATTTTGTTTGAAATTTTTATTTTTTTATTTTAGAAAATAAATTTTTTGATTAAAAATACAACTGTTTGAAAAGTTCCAGTTGAGAATTCATGTTTGTATGTAGAAATTTTATTTTTTCTTCTGAAATTAAACTGTTTTTGATTTAAAATAAAAATATTTTTTGATTGAAGTATTAACTATTCCATTTTTTGTAGAAAACTTATCTTTTTCACATGAAAATTTCACTATTTTGTTGACATTTTTTTTGCGAAGAAAATTTATCCTCTTGGCTTAAAATATAACTACACATTTGGTTGAAAATTTATGTATTTTGTTGTAAAATTCATATTTTTATTAGAAATGAAAAATTTTTAGTTGAAAACGAAACGGTTTGGTTGTAAACTAATGTTTTTCAGTTGAGGATTAAATTTGTTTGTTGAAAATGCGTCTTTTTATTGAAATCAATCGTTCTAAACTTAAAATTTAAATCTTTTTTATTTGAAATATCTTTTACATTTTTCGTAGAAAAATTATCTTATTGCTTGAAATCTAATTTTTGTAACTGGAAATTTAACAATTCCATTTTAGGTAGAAATTTGTTTTTACTTAAAACTTCAACTATTTGGTTGAAAATTGATGTCTTTTGTTAAAAATTCGTCTTTTTTGTTGTAGAAAATAAATTTTTTTGGTTGAAAATTCAACAATTTCGTTGACAATAAACTTTTTTTGATTAACAATAAAAATATTGTTTGGTTCAGATAATAACTATTATATTTTTCGTTAAATATTCAACTACTTTTATGACAATTTCTTTCATGTATGTTAAAAATTATTATTTTTTTTTTTTCAACGGAAAATTCAAAACTTCGGTTGAAAATTAAGTTTTTTGTTTGAAAATTCATATTTTTGCGTTCAAAATTCAACTGTTTTGTAGAAAACGCATCTTGTTGGCTGAAAAATTTAATAATTTAGTAGAAAACTCAACTATTTTGTAGAAAATTCGTTTGTTTTTGCTGAAAATAAATTTTTTCTAAATAAAAATGTAACTGCTGCCTTTTTGGTTAAAAATTTATTGACGAAACAATTCAACAATTTAGTAAAAAATTCAACTATTTGGTAGAAAATTTAACTATTTAGTAAGAAATTCAACTATTTGCTAGAAAATTCAACTATTTTGTAGAAAAAATATTTTTTTTTGCTGAGTATTATTTTTTAAAAAATAAAAATGTAACTATTGCATTTTTTGTTAAAATTGATCTTTTTTAGTCTGAAAATTAAACTATTTGGTTGAAAATTTGTGTAATTTATCAAAAATCATACTTTTTTTTGTGGAAAATTAATCTTCTTGGTTGAAAGTTCAACTATTCGGTAAATAGTTATAATTTGTTTTTTTAAATAATCTTATTTAGTAGAAAATCAATCTTTTTGAATGAAAATTCAGCTATTTGGTACAAAATTTATGTAAATTATTGAAAATTCATCTTTCTAAGCAAAAAATTAATCTTCTTGTTTGAAAATTTTTTCAGTCAACAAGGCTGGAATTTTGTAAAAAATTCAACTACATTTAGCAGAAAATTTAACTGTTTTGTCGAAAATTCTTCTTTTTTTTTTGCTGAAAATTAATTTTTATTATTAAAATTTAACTATTTAATTTTTTGTTAAAATTGATCTTTTTTAGTTTGAAACTTAAACCATTAGGTTGAAAATGTATGTAATTTATCGACAATTTGACTTGTTTTTAGTGAAAAATTAATCCTCTTGGTTGAAAATTCAACTATTCGGTTAAAAATTTATAATTTTTCTGAAAATTCATCTAATTTAGTAGAAAATCATACTGAAGGGCCTTTAATTGCAAATTTGAAAATTGACGAATTTTAAATTAAAAATCTTTACAAAAAGGAATTTACAATAGTAAATCTGCAAAATTGAACTATTAAAAAAACATTTGAAATTACATTACTTTAAAATATAAGTCTTAATAATGGAATAATTTTTAAATCAATATTTTCAAAATTCTAGAATTTTTAATTGTAACCCTTCAAAATTGTAGAAATTTTAATTGCCGATCTTTAAAGTTAAAGATTTCCCAATTAAAAAAAATTTTAATTAAAAATTACAAAAGTTTCATGTTTTGCAATTAAAAATTCTGCATTTTTGACGATTTACATTTGAAATTTCGCATCAATTTGAAAATTTTCAAACTGAAAACTCTTGACGTTTGATATTCAAAATCATCACTATTTAAGAATTTTTATTTAAACACCTCTAAAATTGAAGATATTCAAACTGTAAACCGTTAAAATGGAAGAATTTGAATTGTAAATCTTCAAAATTGTAGAATTTTGAAGTTTCCACCTTTACATTATTTTCAAAGTTTTAAAAAGATACAAAAATCATTTAAAAATTTGAAAATGTGTCAATAAATTCTAAACAAAATGTAGATTTTTTAAGATTTTGGAAGGTGTTACAATAATAAGATTATTTCTTAAGATTACAGGGGAAATTGTTTATTTTATTTTTATTTTGAAAAACTAATTTTAAGAATATATTTAAAAATGTTTTTAAAAATTTATAATAATTTCCTGCAATTTCGGAAAAGAATGTAGAAGATTTTAAAGTAAAATTTTACAATTTTTTAAAATTGAAAAATTTTAGAAAAAATCTGAACAATTTTAAGAGATATTGTGAAGTTATAAAAACGTTCAAAGTTAATATTAAGCTTGAAAAGATTTCGACCAATTAAAAACAAAATGTAGATTTTTGAAGATTTCAAACTAAAGATTTAGAAACTTTTTAGGTATTTTGAAAATTTTCTAGAGAATAACAAAATTTTATTAAGATTTTTGGAAAAGTGTGATATGATTTTTGATTTTAACAAATTCATTTTAAAAGAGTATTTAAAAAGATTTCAAAACATTTCAAAATATTTCCAATATTGTTAAAAAGGAATCTGGATGATTTTTAGGTAATTTTTTTAATTTTGCCTACATTTTTCAAAATTTTACAAAAAATTCTAATTATTTTAGAGAATACTTAGAAGTCTTTTTGAAAATTTCAACAATTTTTAAATATTTCAAAAAACTTAGAACAAAATGTAGATTTTTAAGATTTCAAGGTAAGGGAAAG
>JAABKJ010004567.1:0-24191 GCA_011634705.1 Andricus grossulariae
TACCCAGATATATGTATTTGTCAACTTGCTCTAATCTCTCACCATTCAGGACAATGTTGCACATTGTTTTCTCACTTGCTTATATTAATTTTCATAAAACATCATTAAAAACTAGGAAACAATTTCCTTTTCTAAATGTTCATCAATGGAAATGGAATTCAATTAAAAATCTAAATATTAATTAACTTTGCAAAAAATAAATAAACGAGGAAAGAAGAAGCTGAAGTTGAGATATTCGTTTAAATTTTTTGAAAATCATCCAAATGGTTCTCATCATCTCTTATCTCGCCATTCTCAAAAACCCCGAGGCATAAATTCATAATTATCGAAGTTTAATGCACTCTCGTGACAAATGCTCAACTTAAATTATGCTTCATAACTCCAGGCTCCTGGATACTTTGATTTACAGCATCCTTTCGCCATTTCGATTTCGAAACTACGCTCTGCCAATGAAAACCGGTTAATGATTGGACTACCCAATGAGGGCTTGATTGTATGCAGTGCATGCAATTTGAATCCCAGAAAATACCAACTTCATTAGTGCACTGTAAATTAACATATTTTTATTGTCATTTTATAAGATAAAAGTTGATTGGTAAAAAAAGACCGCGGAATTTCGTCCTTGGCCGGAAGTCCTACAGGAATTGTCTGAGTCTCCATCTACCAGAGAGCGGCTGAACTCAACCAACGAGAAGGTTCTGACAATTTTCATTAGATGGGGCTTCTAAATTTAAAAAAATTAAATTTTGTTTTTTTTTCTCCTTGATTATAAACAATCCTTTAAAATATTCTTACTTATTACAATTATTATTCAGAGAAAATTTCTATATAGTATAAACTACATTTTGTTAAATTACTTAAATTTAGAGTCCTTGTTAATCGAGTTGATGATGCTAAAGTTAATTTTTTCGATTAATTATATTTGTGGAGTAATTTTGCATGCCCTCAGTTTAAAGATTTTGTGTTTTAGTTTCTGACCAGTTTCTAGTTTTTGAATTGTTTAATATGCTGAAAAAGTATCTATTGTCTATAGGCTTTTTTATTTTTATTTTGCCACTTAATTTGAAGTTGCAAGAAAATTATAAAGTTAAGGTAGTCGAAGTGCGAGAACTCAGTCGATAAATCAGTTCACGTGCTCGGTCGATGAGCGCGAAGGTGGTTTTGCAGCGTAACAGGTGGTTGAATTGCTCACTCCCTCTCTCTCTTCGCCCTCACTTTTTTATTCCTTTATTATCGGCAAAAACGAGGAGAGCTATCTCCAGCTTATGAACTCGGGCGCGTTAAACGCCTCTTAAAAGGATAAAACATCTCACCGTACGATACTCTTACACCTTTCTCTTCGCTACTGTGACAACCCGAATTAAAATTAAATCACTTTTTCTCAACAATTAAGAAAAATTTTCATCTAAAGCGAAAAATTACTTTCACATAATCACAGAAATTTTACACATATAAAAGAGTTTGATGATAAAGGGGCGATTGAAAAACGACATCACACTGCTAGGGTGAGGGGGCTTAACAGATTTTGTGACGAATTGTTTTATAGGGGGGAGGGGTTAGCGTGAAATTTGACATGACACATAGAAAATATAATTGTAAATAACAATTTTCTGAAATATTAAAAAAAAAAGAAAACTAGTGATTGTATTTAATAGATACAGACTTCACACTCTTTCCCCTATTCCCCTCTTCATCGCTTTTTTTAAGAATTTCTCTACCTTCCCCTTTTTTCAAGAAACTTTTCCTTGCTCTCGTTTTTTACTTAAATGCGAACTGAATTAATATAGATAAACAAAATAATAAGAAAATCAATTCCCAATGATAAAATCCAAACATTTAGTTATTTTCTTGAAAATTCGTTTTTTTTTTTAAATTAATTTTTTTCACTAAAAATTTAAATATTCCATTTTTAGCTGAAAATTCAACTATTTGGTTGAAAATTTATGTATTTTGTTGTAAATTCGTTTTTGTTTTGTAGAAAATTAATCTTCTTGATTGAAAATTGAACTATTTTGTTGAGAATACGTTTTTTGAAGTGAAACTTCTTAGGGCGCGGAATTCAAGAAATTCATGAAACTCGCGGAATTCATGCAATTCCAGACATCCAAAGAATTCTTTTAAATTGTGGGATTCCATGAATTCGATAATCAGAAAAATGTTTGTTTGAATCAAACAACAAAATTTGTTTGAATTCATATCATTGAAAGAAACCAATTTTTTGCTCCAATTAAAAAAAGGTTTATTTAATTTTAAAAAGCGGAAAATATTTGCCTTATTCATTGAAACAAATAATTTGTTTCGTACACTTTGTTTGATTTAAACAAAAAATTGGCTTTCAATAAACAATGAATTTGTTTAAAATTTGTTTATTCGAATTCATAAAAATATTTATTTGATTCAAATAAAAAATACAATTCAAAGCAATGCTACGAAATGCCGCTAGGCGTGCTAAGGCGCTGCCGGCAGGTTTCCCTGTGGTCAAGGATATTGTGGTACTGGTTCTTCTTTTCAGTGTTGTGTGATTCTAACAGTTCTGATTTACTGGAAAACACTAAAATTAATTGAAAAATGGACGCAATATCTCAAGTGTTGGAACTACTTGAATATTGCGGCTTTACATTTTGGATGTAATTGAATATTTCGCAGATTATTATTTTTTTTTCATTTTCTAACCTCCTTTATTCATAAAGATGATTTATAAAATCGATCATGTTTTTTATCAATTTTAATTATCACTGTATACTTAAAATCAGAACACTCATATATATTTTCAATTCAAATTTCTAACTCTGGTTCATTACTCATTATTCTACTTTATGATTTTTTTATTCAGAAATAAGTAGAAACACAATTAGTATAATTAACCTGAAGTGAAAACTCGGATTGAATAAGTGTTCCTGTTTTTACATATATAACGATAATAATTGTTTATAATTACCAAAAAACATGTGATCGAGCTCATACATTATTTTCATAAAGAATGCTAAATTTTGAGGTCAAGTATAAAACGAAAAAGATTTACTTGAGTTGAACAAAATCTATAATTAATTCCAAAAATATATATACAATGTAAATAAGAACTTTACTCGATTTAAACAAGAGATTTATTCAAACGAACCAAAAATTTGTTTGTACCAAATAAATAAGGACGAACAAAAAATTTGTTCGAATAAAAACAACATTTGTTTGAACCTATATGAAAGAAATAATTTGTTTGATTCAAACGAAATTTGTTTAATTCAAACAAACGTTTTTACTTTAAAATTCAACTTTTGGTTTGAGAATTAACTTTTTTCTTGAAAATTCATTTTTTCAGGTTAAAAATTCGACCGTTTTGTAGAAAATTTGTCTTTTTGGCTTAAAACTTAAAAATTCGACTTTTTGGATTGAAAAATCTATTATTTAATTATTTTGGTAGAAAATTCAACTATTTGGTTAAAAATTATCTTTTTAATTGAAAATTCACCTGCTTTGTAGAGAATTCGACTTTTTGGTATGAAAAATCAACAATTTAGTTGAAATTTTGTTTCTTTCTTGAATGAAAAAACTTTCTTTGTTGAAGATTCATCTCTTTTGGTATAAATTCGATCTTTTTTGGTTAAAAGTGCAACTACTTGGTTACAAATTAATCCGTTTTGCTGATGATTGAACTATTTTGTTGAAAAATCGTTTTTTGATAAATTAGACTGTTTTTAATTTAGAATGAAAATATTTTTTGTTCAAATATCAACTATTACATCGTTGTTTGAAATTCATCTTTTTTTGGTTGCATTCTACTGTTTTTGATTTAAAATAAAAATCTTTTCAAGCTGAAATATTAACTATTATATTTTTGGTTGAGACTCAATCTTCTTTGATTGAAAAATGAACTGTATTCTGAAAAAATCGTCTTCTTGGTTTGAAAATTCAATAAGCCCTAATTAAAAGGACTTTAATATTAATCGAAAAGTATTGTTCTAAGGCTGAAGATATTAATAACAAACTTAAAGATATAGATAAGGATATAAATAAATATACACACATATTTTAAAAAAATGATTGTATATATCGCAATTCAATACATTATTTATCACAAACCTGTAATAGTAATACATTGGTTGACAATACTGACCTCAATATCTTATAATTATTTCTAATTATAACTTTAAATTAATGTAAAAAAAACTATTCTTATTTACAAATTCTATTTACAAGTCACTTTGCGTCAAGGCTTAATCTATACACTTTGGAAGAATACATCTTAGATCTATCCAGGAAAGTAATTTATAATACAAAATGGCATACGATATAAAATTATAGAACATAGATGGGCAATTATAGAATATTATCACACTGAACTCCAATATCAAATCAAGCATTCAAGAAAAAAAGAAAATCTTTTAAACATCCTTACATTTTTTCCATTTTCCAGTCTTTTTCTCGCAGATTACAATTTTTAGAATAAATTATCCTGTCTCTCTTTCTTTTAACATTGTCAAAATACCATGGCACCAAGAGGGTTTTAATTTTTTTTTAATTTGCAAATATGCAAGGATATATTTTTAAACAAACAAAAATTTGCAATGCACTTTTACAATCGCTGTTTGCAAATTATTTGATACAACTTGCAGAGATTTGTCAACCACGTATAAAAAACTGGGAGCGATATAATAACTAATAATACATTACAATATCTTGCGTACACGAAATTGAGCGCTGGTTTATACATTCCTCTTCAAAAATGGATTAGTTACAGATAAATTAATCGAAACAGTTTTAATTTTTGACAAGAGAAAATGATTTTACAACAATGATATCTAACATCTCTTGGAATTTTTGAAACAAAATTCGGAGATGGAACCAATCATAATTTTGTTAATCTAATCATTAATCCTAATTACCATGGCCTCCACATATCCCCATTTGAGGGACCAGCATTGGCATAGTGTCTCGCATCGCCATTGGCATAGTGTCTCGCATCACCATTGGCTACTCTTTCTAACCTAATCCTTCCCGACAGGTCTTCTGCAGAAGCTGCATGATCTCCATTTATCCTGAAGCACCCAACAGTAGCACTCGTCGAAGCAACAGAACTCGACGGTTCCTGGTACCTGGGCCTCTTTTCGGATATTGACAGGAGACCTTCTGAATGGTGTCTTTTAAGTCCCTCTTTTCTTAAAAGTGGTCCCCGATTATAAGTCTTATCAGTGATAACTGACAAGGGTTGTCTCGAAATCTGAGATATTGACCCATTGACCATTCCATCAGTTTCATTTGGCACTAACTCCCTTCTAACCGGAGTACTGACATCAGTTTTAGGCTCAACAAAAACTGGAATTGGTGACTTTCTATCACTCGAAGAACTGATCTGAGGCTTCTGAGTCTCCGGAGATGAAAAGCTTTTCGAGGATGCTGAACTCTGTTCAGGAACCTTGAACTGATGATGATTAGGTGACTGCGCATGTGGATAATGTTCAGAATGGTGGCTCTCATCATAACTAGATGTCGAAGTTGATGGGCTTAGAAGTGGACTATGAGATCTTTGAACTGCTGTAAATGCTGATGACTGCCCAATTCTCGCTGAACTTTCCGGAACTGGCGGAAAGAAAGGAAAATTGGCCGAAATTCCGGCTGATTGTGGAACCAGTAGGGCTAATTCTCCAGTTGGTAGGCGACTTGGTATGAGCTGGACACCACTTGGAATTTGTATTCTTGCACTGCCGTTGTTGTTTTCATCTCCGTTTTGGAAGTCGTTTGGGAAACCGACTTTGACTTCAGGATAGAGTCGTTCTGGCATGTATGGCACGTAGTGGCTGTAGAAGGGAGCAACCTGTTGAAGGTGGCTTACACAGTTGTTAAGGTGAGAGACCAGACGTTGCTTGACAACTGGTTCAACGTTCTCCAGATGACTCACGTATCGTGACACCTCGGATGCACACTCGGAAAACCCTGACCGAAACTTGGTCAGCACTGCCGGGTCGGTTGCGACAGCGGTACTCAGTTGCTGGCGCTGTACGGTCTGCAAATGTTTCACTGTCATTTCGAGGATGTCTGCTTTTTCGAGCTTCGAGTGTCTGCTTGGCTGTAACAGAGAGAAAACTTTTTGTTAATATCGAACTTATTTATTATTAGTATTAATAATTTGTAGAGTCTAATTGTTTGTGATGTTTGATGAATTTTAAATGTTAAATGGCCAATGTTTGAAAATTAGGATCGTAGCACAATATTGGATGATTATAAATTCGAATAGGAACAAAGTTGGATGCATTTAAATTTTGTTCATATGAAAGTTGATACCAACAGAGTAATAATTGAATGTTAAAGTAATTGTTTCAACATCAGGTAAGGGATAATTAAAATTTAATAAATTATATAATCTGATGAAATCACTTTTTTTAATTTTCTTTTAGGATTTAACACCCCTAGGTAATTGAAACAGGGCAAGGTTTATATTATCAATTTACCCTACTATAGATGGTAAGAGGATAACTTGTACCTCCGGTCGGTGTGAAAGAGGTGCTACCTTATCCACAAAGGATTATTAAAAAATGTCTGGTCATGTACCTTAAGGGTCTTGGATAGATCGATAATTTTTTACTTCGGTTGGGTACCCATTAAGAAAGGTAGAAATCTGTCTTGATACCAATCGAGATTCATCCACTATCTCAGGGTAAAGGTTATCGACTTATCATACTTATTTTCAAACTGAAGGCTTTATGGAAGATTTTAAAGAACTTGAACATAACTTCGTGCTAGAAGAACCAAATTCACGATTTTTTTATTTTAATTTTTTTAACTTTTAAAATTCCACCTGCGCCGATCGTGCGACTTTCTCGACTCTTTTGAAAAAATACGACCAATTGACTTTTTGTCGTTTTTCTAAGAAGTTCGCTATACTTAGTTTCAATTTTCATCACAATGTACCTTCTTTAATTAAAACCCAAAACTGGAAAATATGGTACCATTTTAATTGAGGACATTAAAAATTGAATAATGTCTCATTTCAGGAAATTTTAAATTAAGAGTATGAATGATTACAAAATGAATAATTTCGTATTCAAAATATACAGTATCAAATTTAAAGCCTTGATTGTGAAGTAATTTTAACTTTAAAACGTTTAAAATGAATATTACTGAAGTTCAAAAATGATGTGAAATATAAACTTCTTTGATTCGAAAATAATCCAAGTTGACAAGTTTAACAGTTCAGAAAGAAATATTGTCAACCCAGATTAAAAATCCTTCAAGCTGAATGACTGTTGTTGAAAAATTGTTTTAACTCCAAAGTTCATTCTGATTGTGCAAAGAATATTTGAAGGGTGGCAGTGCATTACTAGATAACCAAAAAAATCGTAATTTTTCAAGAGAGCGAAAAAACATTCTGTAAAATCTAAAGCATTATTTAAATATAAGACAGATGTCCTTATCTGACATTGCGTGTTGCTGATTCAAGCCCAAAAAAATTTGATTATAAACAAATATCCATTTTCAAGACAATAAAGGTTTCAGCTGAAAATCATAAAATGATATTGACCACAAATTGAAACAGCTAGGCTATATGCTGCGGATTGCGATGAAAAGTATAATTTTTGGTTTAAATATATATTCTATGTTCCTAAACAAATAAAGTTATTATTTCAATCATTCAGTGTCCGATACTGCTTTTTTTAATTATCTTTCAAAACTTGATACGACTTTTTTCGAAATTCCATTCGACTTTTTTTGCAATTTTATGCGACTATTGCGACTTTTTTCAGCTTTCTAGTCGATAAGAGCCCTGAACTTGTTTCTCTTTTTATGCAAATACCATGGATCCCATACAATAAACATTGTATCAAAAATGTGTACAGTGTATTTTAGGCAATTGAGAAGGTTGATGATGCAATAATTCGAGGCGAATGGGAAACGAATTTGAAAGGAACCGCTCGACCTGATTGAAATAAGTTTCGTCGTGGGAATTGGAAACCCGTTACGTGTTGTATCGGACCCTCAGCGTGTAGAATCCATTTTTCGGATTCTTCCAGAAAACTGGTCTTTTTTCGAAAACCATGCGAGATTCCAAAACCCCTTAGCAGCCCTTTAACCACCAATAACTCTCAATGGTGATTCAGCGCCCCCGAGATCCTATTGTGTCTTGGCTATCCTCGAGATTTGTATCCTCAAAAAGCTTAGCATTCGCATTTTTATGTTGAGCTCTCAGCCACCTTCACAATGGGCGTGGGAGTCGACGCATGGCTCGGTTACACATCGCGTTTTATCATAAAGAGTTGCTTCTCCGTGGGAATCTCATTCAAGGCGACAGTCACGAAACCATCAACTTCGTTTTGACAAAACTGGACTTTGTCATTCATCAAAATTGGAGCAAGCATTCACTGGGTCAGGAAACCGGGAAATTTGGGAAATGGCAGTGAATTGATTTTTTGACCGGGAATTTATCAATGTTTAGAAGAAACATCTATCCAGTCACTTCAAACATAGCTGGTAAAATTTTTAATGAGTTATATGTTGTCAAATTAATTTCAAGAGAATATTTAACAAGATTTCCAAAAGTGTCAAAAAATAATCTGCAATATTTTCAAGAATTTTTTTCACTTTGCAGAATATTTAAAAAAAATGTAGAAAAAATTCGAATCATGTTAAAGATATTTAAAAGTTTTGAAAAAATTTCAGAAATAATTTTAAATTACAGAAGATGACGAAATTCCTTTTTTAATTGTAGATTTTTGAAGCTTTTAAAATCAAATTTTGGAGATTATTAAGAATTCTAAGAGTTACAGAAGATCATCAAAAAATTGCAAGATTCCTAGGAAAATTTTTTATTCATTTTTATTTTGAAAAAAAAAAACCATTTTGAGAAAATATTTGAAAACATTTCAAACAGAAACAAATTTTGATATATAAATGAGAATTATTGAGCAGTTAATTATTTGTATCGATTTAAAATTGAAATAATTTAACTTCAAATTTAAAAATGTTCAGTTTAGAAAAGACATTTTTGCGTTTAATTTTTAATGTTTCTAACTTACAATTGCTGAAAATGATATAATCATTGATTTAAAACCTTTTAATTGAAATGTGTTGAAAAGTTTATTTTTTATGCGTAAATTATTGGATGCTAGAATTGAAATTTTTTAAGCCTAAACTTTAAACGTATAAATTTCAAAAGAGTTCAACTTTGATTGTTTAAATTTGTGGTTCAGTATTAATAACTAACTTCACATGAAAAATTATTTAGTTTCAAGAATTTGAACTTTTCATTTCAATGATCGTGACAAATGTTTGTAAAACAGGAAACCCCCGGGAAATGACCTGGAATTTATTTCTTTGAAATAATTAATCGCTTAATTAGGGAAGTCGAGATAATGTACCTTGTTATAAAATCCCTATAAGGGAATTTAAGAAAAAAAAAACAATTTTCGACACCCTTTCCGAATCGAAATTATAGACAAGGCACCTGCTAAACTGTGAAACAGGAAAGAGGAGGTGATCCGTCCCTCTCTTTTTTATCGATCACAGCATCCAAAAGCTCGGAGAGGATCTTTAAAGATGATACGGTCAACAAAAGAGGCTGCAACCTGAGATGAGTTTTTTAATAATTATTTCGAGGCTCCCAGTTCCCACGAACGCGGGAGGCGTTTCGTACGATGAAGGAGAGAGAAAGAGTGGTGAGAAAAGACTGTGAAAGAGAAAGAAGACGAGCGGATGGACATCGGAGTGAGCAGGTAGCGGAAGTCATCTGGAAACAGTGCCGAATTCGCTTCAAGGAGACCAGTCTCGTCTCAAAGTCTAATTTTTTATTGTTGAATTTTATTATAATTTATTACATTTCGAAAATCAGGGTCGTTTTCCAGCTTTTAAAATAATTCCGAAGCTTCCAAAACTGAACTGCAAATTTAAGAATTTTCTGGTCTAGTTGCCACTCTCAGAATGTGAATATTCAAAACTCCTTTCATTATAAATTTGATACATTAGCTAAATGTTTTGAATTTCAAATAGCTTACTTAAAAAATTGATATAATTGAGACATCCTTTAACAAATTGAGACCACTTTTTGCCAGAGTTCGACCCTGTACCGAAAGAAGAGGCAAATTGTGAGAGCGTCTTGCCTCGTTATGCCCGTCTGAGAAATCAATCTTGCCTGGATAGTGTTACATGTCGATACAGGATCTCGCGAAATGGGTCGGGCGCTGAGAACGTTTTTGAAAAAGAACGCCATCAAGTTTTTTTTTACTGAAAGTATAAATTTAACGATCAAGATTAAAATGGGTACAGAAAAATACGTACTATATTAATCAAACTTTGACTAAACAAGATTCATTTTCAACCAAAAAAGATGATTTTTCAACCAAATAGTTGAATTTGTACGCCAAAAAGACGAATTTTTAGAAAACAGTTACATTTTTAACCAAGAAAGGTGAATTTTCAATCAAGAGAAACCAATTTTCTATCCAAAAAGACGAATTTTCAAAATAACAGTTGAATTTTCAAAAAAGAGATGATTTTTTAATACATAAAATTGTTCAATTTTCAACCTACAAAAAAATTGTAAAAAAAGATGATTTTTAAAGCAAAATAGCTTAATTCTTTAAAAAAGGGAATTAAATTCAAGAAAGTAGTTGATTTTTCAACCAAATTTATGAATCTTTACAAAAAATGACAATGTAAAAAAGAATTAATTTTTAACAGAAAAGTTCAACATTTAAATTATTTAAAAGATTTTAGTTCTAATTAAAAAATAGGTAAAAAAGAGAATAAGGGAAAAAGTGTAAAGTTCTTGTAGATGGTTTACTTATAAAGTAAAATCACTAATTTGCTGTGTCATGTCACATTATGAGTTAGCTCCCCTTCTCCCTTCGTCACAAAACCTCCCCCCACCTAGCAGTGTGACGTAGTTTTTGGACCGTCCCTAACAACTTCATTCATTTCGCATAATCGCATAATAATTGTTTTATTGCGATTTTACCAACGCACTGATGCCTCGTAGCAGAAAATAATGAATTAAAATTGAACATTCAAAATACATTAGGTATGCATATGCCGGAAGTCAACCGATATCAATTTGAGAATCAATATCGTGACAGGAAATCGAATGACGATAAGCAGTAATTAAATTGGTAGATGCACCTGAAATTTCTTTGGCACCCTTTTTTTCTTACGCTTGAGTGCTATTGTACACTCGCGTGGGACAGTATTTTAATGGTGTGTGTGAGTGGGTTTATGGCTTGGTGTATGCGTGTGTGTAGCGCGTGTACGACGAACGGGTCTCTTGCGGACCGTTCCCACGCCGAGGCATCTAAAACACTAAAACAAAACCTGACCCTACCCCCACCATAACCCTAAAACAAATGCCATCAGACAGGATGAGTGAGACCCCCCCTCGACAACCTGATCGAGCATGTACGATAAAGCCTTTCTACAGGCGTGAGTTCGACACGATCCGACACTAATTTTTATGATTAGAGAAGTACTCCTGAACTTTAAGATTTTTTGTTGATTTATAATTATATACTTTTTATTTTTACTATTCACATTAAAAGTTTGAAACATCAAGTGGCAGATTCAGAGGGAGGATCATTAATAACACCAGTATCTGCAAATTGAATGTACCTTCTCAATTTGCAAAAGAAGGTGCTTTCATTTTCAAACATATTTGTGAAGATACCAACCAGGTATATTTTTATTTAAATATATCCAATTTTGCAGTTTTGAAATTTCCTAAATGTTCCTAATATTGCAAATTGAAAAATATACGACAATCAGGTTTCTATAGGAAGAAAAGGTTTGCTATGATTTTTAGAATTGGAATGATATTATCAGTCATGTCTTACGAAAGAAAAAACAATATGTTTTGTGAAACAATAGTGTTTGTAATTGAATTTTTCCTTACGGTCGCTGATGCTTCTTACCAATTTTTAAAATATGGTTGAATTTTAATAAATTATGGCCTATTTTTTCGAGAAAACCATTCTCTACAACTATACTGTTTCTGATTTTGAAAATAGGTCAATAATCCTCAAATATTGTTATTTGTTTAAAAAAATTGTTTTAATGATTTTAGTCATTAAAAATGTAGTTTTTGAATAAGAAAATAAGCCATCATTTATTGAAATTCAACCGTTTTTCGAACATTGGTAAAAAGCAATTGTAAGCAAAAATGCGATTGCAAAATCATTGTTGAAGTAAATTTTTTCTGTAAGTTTCAACATTATTTTGATTTCTATCACAACTACCTTGAAATTGTTACACCTTACAAATTTTTAACCTAATATTAAAGGCGGGTTCAATTTGCAGATAATGGTCTTGAGATTGATAAAATGTTAGAAATTTTAAAATGCAGAAACAAGTTTTTGAGTGTGTAAATCAAATTTCATAGTATAATATGAAACCTCAAGAATTATTTGAAAAGTTACAAAGACAAAAAATCAGGTATATTCTTAACAATGTCGTACTATTTTGGATACAGAGTAAACTGAGTGTCTAGCGTTTCTTAAAAAAAAAATTCAAGGACTTTTCCAGGACAAAAAAGTCCATTTTTCCAGGTACCTTTTTTTTACAGTGAAAAAATACTTTTCACGAAATATAGTAGAATTTGTAGGTCCAGTTGTTTAATAGAGCTAAAAAAAGTTTCATATGCAAAATTTCTTTTACAGCCTCAAACTCTGATTGTATGGTAAAGTATCCAAATTTAAGGTAATTTACTTTTAGTTTTCAATCAAATAATTAAATTTTCAACGTAAGAAATGAGTTTTCAACCAAAATTATTAATTTTCTAACAAAAAAGACGAATTTTCAAACCGAATACTTGAATTTTTAAATAAAAAAGATAAATTTTCAACCAACTAGGTAAATTTCTAACCAAAAACGGGATATTTAAATATCCAGTTCAAAAAATTAATTTTACAACAAGGCAAAAACGGATTTTCATCAAAATAGTTAAATTTTCAACCATAGTGATGAACAAAATAAGTAAATTTACAATCGAAGAGATGATTTTTCAATTAAAATTATGAATCTTAAAAAAATGAATGTTTAACAAAGGAGGTTAATTTTCAATCAAGTACTTGAATTTTCAACCAAAATCATTAAATATCTACCAAAAACGACGAATTTTCAAAAAATATATGAATCGTCAGCACAAAATTAAATAGTTAATATTTCAGCAATGCAAAATTAATTTCCAACAAATTAGTTAAATTTTCAACCAAAGAGTTGAATTTTCAATAAAATATGTGAGCTTTTAAGCAAATAGTTCAATATTCAGCCTAAAGATGAATTATCAATCAAAACATCGAATTTTCAACAAAATACATGAATTTTTAACTGAAAAGGAAAGTGAAAAAATATTGATATTAAATTTTATGTTAAAACTAAGCAAAAAATTAGTCATGCTCGCGAAAAACAAATTCCCTTACTTTTAAAAACAAATTGTTTTTTCTTTAAGGGAATAAAAAATCCAGGTCCATGAGAAAAATTCAAGGACTTTTCCAGGTTTTTTCCAGGTAGAGAAAAATTCAAGTATTTTTCCAGGTTTTCAAGGATTTCCAGGACGCTAGACACCCTGAGTAAACGTTTAATTATCTAAATTAATTCAACTTATCAAACAAAATTTTGTGAGGTATCGAATAAAGTTTTTCACAAATGCAAAATAGAATATAAAATTTAAATAAAAAAATGGTACAAATACTAAAAATTGATATGATCATCACATTTTGTCTGCCTTAAATGCTTGATTCAAAAACGAAAAAATGACCGGTGTATACAGATAAAAAATATTTAAATATTATCTAGATTGGAATAGCTTTACATTTGTATCGAATTGTAAAGAAAATGGTATAACCTAGATACGAAACACAATTTTAGTAATTTTACTTACGTCTTTTTTCATCGCTTCCAGAATAAGGCTCTTTAGCTCGTCCAGGCATTGATTTATCCTCGCACGTCTTCGCTTCTCCATGATTGGCTTGTTGCTCTAAAATTAATAAAAACATTATCGATAAGTAAACAGGCTTAAGGGCATATGGTACATGCCATATGTAACACATCAGTTTCTCCAGTTTGTTGTTCACAATAATAAATAAATATTTAATGCTAAATTTTGGGAAATCCTAAAGAACAGTAAAACTTACATCTGGGCATGCTTCTTTAAAAAAAAAAAGCAAATTAAAAAAAGTTAACTCCTCTTTCACTGTCCTAATCATCATTTAGTATTTACTCAAAATAGAAGGCTGTTCAGACGTCCGTTTTCTTACTCCTTGTCATTTTTCAAAGAGTTAGAAAAAATATTTGTTATTTTTGATAAAACCTGGAGAAACTGATATGGCTCATACAGTAAGTATATATTACAATATTGCATGCAATATTTTTTCGATACTGTCTATTCTTCTAGTGATTTGGTAAAACATAAGATAAAATAATTGATTTATTATTGAAAATTTAAATATTTATGATCTCAGTTAATTTAGTTTCTATTATTGCTAAATATTCATCGTCACACCACAACCTATTATTAGTTCCTCGAATTATGCAAACCGCACTTTTTAGAGCACTTAACTTTTCCCATTACGATATCTTTTTGCTAATAAAGTTTCATGAAATATGGTCATTATATGGACAACAAAATATTTGTTTGACCCAACTAAATTTTTTATGTTTTTCAACCAAATCTCATGGTAGATGGAGTATTTGGTTGGTTTATCAAAAAAAAACTTTGTTGGGTCAATCCAAAATCTTATTTCATCAACGAAAATTTGTTTGATTATCCAAATTTTCATGTATATCCAAGGAAACAGTTTTTTGATTCAAGAAATTTTCATATCCATGAAATTCATTCAACGGTCACGCGATATTTTGCCACGTTGCTAACTCAATTGTTAGTTTAGTTTACTCTAGACCGTAAGTTGATTTATGTTTTGGTCTGGCTCTTGCAGTCACGTGTGCATGTATTCACACGTGACTAGATGCTTACACGCGCATTTCTTATAAATGCGCCAGTAAATGCGTTCCAGTTACGTTTATTTTACTGCAGTTTTTCATTCATCATTACCATTTTACACTTAATTATGGACAGAAAAAAATAAAGTTTCATTTTGAGCAACGAAATGGCTTCAAAATTTACTGAAACAAAATTGAACCATAATTGGTTCATATTGAGCAATACGAATATTGAAAGCAATTGATTTGTATTTCAGTTTTTACATTGATCAAGAGAGCGAACATACTGAAGTTCAAATTGAGTTTGCAAGAAGATGACCTGAAACAAACTTGAATCCCTAGTTTTTTCTGTGTGTTATAAGTTGGAAACAAAATTGATAAAAACTTATTTCGGAAATCTACAATTAATTAAACCCTCGTTTTTGTGTCATGCATTTTTTCTGTTGTCCAGACTTTATGGCAATGAAAAAAGTTGATTAATTATATGCCAAATGTGTCAATAAGCCAATATTATGAACTGCTCTCATCAACTTTTTATTTCGCAGAAAGGTAAACAGAGAACTGTACAAAAATTTTAAATGAAATCTATAGATTGATGATATTGAATAGCATCACTTTTAATTAATTATTCCTTATTATTTACCCTTCTCAATTCCGCCTTCGACATCCCGGACTGCGACTGGGGTTCAAATTCGTCGTCACTTCCAGACATCTTGTAGTTGAAATAATCCACCATTTAGGACAAATTTTTAGGCAATCACAATTTTTCTCCTTCAACTTCAAACACTTTCATAAAAAGAAATTCTCGTGCTTCATCGACAATATTGTTCGATGACTCACAAACAGTCTCTTTTATTAATTTGTCTTTGTCAACAACAAATTTCAACAGAAACAAAACACAAGCACAATCCTTCCAATGAGGCACAAGTTTTCACACTACTTTTGATGTAACACTTTAACAACAACAAATAGATTGTGTTGAAAATATATTTTTGCTAAAATCCAGTTGGTTTTGGTGCTCTTGTAGCTGAGGGGTCTTTAGGGTAGTAGCGAATAGTGGTCCTTCGGGTCCGAAGACACCGTGGACGGAGTTTGAAGGGTAACTGTTTGACGTTTTCGAATTCGGTGGCGGCATGCCGATGCACTCCTGAGTCTAGGTGGGGGGTATAGGGGCAGGAGTGGGGGAGTCCTGATCCAGACCTTCCAGAGAGGGGGTCCCTCTTTGGCCTCCTGAGACCAGACCTGTTGATGTGTGGGAATTCACGCCACTCGACGCCGGGATACTTACCCCGTATTGGCTTAGCCATCCCGAAATTTGACGTCTGGTGGGAAAAAACATCCCAGTTGACGAATAGGTCCTTCGGAAGAGCTATTCGAGACGGAACTATGATTAGCAATTTTAATTTTAGGGTGAAAGGAGCTCTACATAAACTTGGGTATTAATTATATTTTTCGAAATTTTTATCTTCCTAGTTTCTTTTTAGCAAATAACTACCATTTTCATCATTATTTTCGTTTTGTGTACAACTATACAATTATTTAACATTAGCGAGCTTAAAAATTATTGTTTTATTTTTATTTAATTATTGAATTCAAAATATTTTGGGTAATATAAGTATCACACGTAAATTTTCAATATTTTCCTAGATTTTTAAAAAGTAACAATGAAGGGAAAATATGCGCCATTTTTGTATTATGTTCAAAAATCAATGACTTCGAAAAAAATTGATTCTTCGCTCAAAGCTGATTTTTTGTAGAATTTTAATGTTTCCTGATATTTTAGGGACAAAATCCCGGATAAAATTATATACTTTGTTCTGTTTTATAAAGTTACCGTGTGATTTGTTTATGATTTATATTTAAAATTATCGTGTCATTTAAATTTAAAATATAATAGCTACACAAAAAAAAAGCTGGGCTTCGTTTTAGTCTGATATTGACCCTTAATTGAGACACAGTATTCTATAGTCGAAAAGGACTTTATGTTGAGTTACTGAACGAAGAAAAAGTTACTATTTTTAAATAATAATTTCTCTTTTTTTACCTGTTTTCAAGAAACTTCCCTTTTTACCCTTTTTCTCGTCTTTCGCAAATTTAATTATTGTTAGAAATTCTATTATTTCGTTCAAAATAAATGTTTTTGATAAAAATCCAACTTTTGGGTCAGAAACTAATTTTCTTATGAAAATTCATCCATCTTCTGAAAAAAATCCTTCTTTTTGGTTTGAAAATTTCCAAGTTGCGTTATTGTCTTATTTTTTGATTGAAGTCTACTATTATATATTTTTGGGTAAAAATTAATCTCTTGGTTAAAAATTAATTATTCTTGGATGAAAATTAACTTTTTTTCGAAAATTCTTCTTTTTGCATTTCTAAGACAAGTGCTTTAAAAAATTGAAATGTTTAGCCTGAAAATTCAACTCAATAGTTGAAAATTCGTTTTTTTTGGAAAAAAAAATTTTTTTGTTGAACATTTAACTATTTTGTGGAAAATTTGTCGCTTTGCGTAGAATTTAACTGCTTTTGATTTAAAATTAAAATCTTTTTTTGGTTGATATATCAACTAAAATATATTTTTCGTTGAAAGTTGAACAACGTTGTTAACAATTCATTTTTTGCCGCAGATTTATCTCTTTTGTTGGTAATTTAATTTTTTTGTTCAAAATTCAACACTTTTGATAGAAATTTTATCGCTTTGGTACAAAATGCAACTTTTTGACTAAAAATTAATCTATTTTGGTTCAGGATTTAACTATTTTGTTAAAAATTAATCTATTTTGGTTCAGGATTTTACTATTTTGTTGAAAATTCATCTTTTCGACTTGAACATACAACTGCTTTGTTAAAAAATTCAACTATTTGGTGAAAAATGAACTTTTTACATTGAAAACTAATTTTTGCGGGCTGAAAATTTAACCATTTTGTTAAAAATTCATCTGTTTTGGTTAAGGATTCATTTAATTTATTAAAAATTTATTTTTTTGTCAAAAATGCAATTGTTTGACTAGAAGTTAATCTCCTTGGTTGAGGATTTAACTATTTTGTTGAAAATTCATCTTTTTGACTTTAAAATTCAACTACTTTGGTAGGAAATTCATCTGCTTGATTAAAAATGAACTTTTTTCATTGAAAATTCACTTTTCTAGGTTGAAAATGCAACTATTCTATAGAAAATTTCTCTTTTTCGCATGAAATTTCAACAGTTTGGTAGAAAATTCAACAATTTGGTTAAAAAGTCATCTCACATCTGTTTGGTTAAAAGCTGATCTGTTTTGGCTGAAGATTCATTTGTTGAAAATTAATTTTTTTGGTTGGAAATTTATCTCTTTGGTTGAAAATTGAACAGTTTTGTTGAAAATTCTTTTCGTTTTTGTTGAAGATTCATTGTTTTATCTAAAAGTTTAACTATTTGTTTGAAACCCTCTTCTTGTGAAAAATCATCCCTATTTCCTCTATTTTGAGAGCAATTGGGACTGTCAAAACTGTCTGATTTGAAAATAAAAAAATCTTCAGACCTGGAGAACTCTTTGATCCTTTTTCGATTCCGTGAATAACGTGAAAAATAATTGGAAACTATTTCTTCAATAAGGAAGTAAAAAGTGAGAAGTAAGACTTGAAAAAAATAAGACGCAGAAAAAGTAAGCCCAGCTACCTTTTTTTTTGTATAGGAAGTAGAAATTCCAAGCAGGAAATAGAAGGTTTTTTATTTAGTTTTTGTAATTATGTATCAATTAGAAAAGTAATGGAAATAAGTGTTCCATTTATGTATTTGAAATATTTTTAAGCGGTATTTTTTTTCAAACTAAAAAGAAAAAAAATTGGTTCCGGTGGCATAGGGTAAAGGCATGCGACAGACAAGCGTAAGAAAAGAGGGAAAAAAGTACAGGGCAAGGACGCGTGTGAGTGGATACGTGTGCAATGTGCATACGTCATAAGTGTGGCTCGCGTGCGCAAAGCAATCCAATGTGTTGTATGCATGCATATAGAGGTACATGGGGTTCTCCATGGGAATTCAAACCAACAAAACGTCGATTCTTTCCAAATGAGTTTCTCCATTCACTTTTTATGTTTTTATAATCTATTTAAATTGGTCTGAATTTAATAGAATTGAAACTTTTAATAAAACTAGCAACATAATACACGCACTACGCACGCGTGTAGTTTTTCGGTTGAAGGGAAAAAATACATTTTGATACAAAATAAAATTTTGTAATAACTGTTTATTCGTTAAAAGTTTTTAAACACTTAAACGTTTAAATCTCTTAAACGTAATCGAATTTTTTGTAAAATTTTGTAATGTTCGAACATTGCGAAATTTTGCTTAAATTTTTTCACAGTCTTTTTCAAAATTTTAGGAAATAAGTTGAAAGGCTTTGACTTTTTTTCAGTTTTCTTTCAGAATTCATCATATATATTCTTTTTCGAAATTTTGAGGAAATCATTTAAAGTAGTTCGAAATGCTTTTCAATTTTCTGCCTACATATTTTTGATTCTCTTGAAACCCTTCAAAATTCAGTTTTCCAAACATTTTTAAAATTTTAATAATGTATAAAAAATTGTCTTAAAAATCTTTTAAATTTTTTTCTCGACATATTTTAAAATCTCCAAAACTTCAAATTAATCTATTAAAATAAAACCTAAACCATTAAAAATGTCCCCTGAAATCTTTAACATAATTTAATCTCCTCAAATATTTAAAAATTATTAAAAATTTACCATTAAAATTTTAGCTGTCATCAATCATGTATAGAAACATTTTGAAATAAATTTTAAAATTAAATAAAATTACTTTCAACAACCATGTGGCCGATATTTTCGAGATATTTTGTAAATTCACTTTTTCGGATAGGGACCAACTCGAATACCGATCTCTTTCGAAGACATATTTCTCACTGAACAATGACTAGCAGAAACCCAATAAAAAAATTAGGCTACGAGTCAACGCTCGGAAATAAACTTGTTTTAAATTTATGTTTCTAATTACCTTTTTTTCCGAACTGAACCAGAAAATCGTAAAATAAATGCCCCTTCGTTGGCGCAAAACTGCTCAAAACTGTTTTCTGATTGACGATTGGCGTTCGGCACGCTTACGCTTTAACATTTATACTTTTACGGGCACCTATTTCAAACGAAAGCTTATAAAACAATAAAAAAGAACGAAGATCGTAATAATAATATAGTTGTGCAAGGACCCGGGAAGAAGCACGAGCAGCTCAATAAAATTTGCTGGGGAGGTAACGTTCATATTGTATTCGGTTGACAATCTCAAAATCAGTTACTGCAGTCCGTTTCAAGGGGCAATGACGGCCGCAATAAACGGATAAAGTTTTACGATGACCGATTATTGCAGAGGAAAACTTTTACTTTTGGGATGAACCGAGGCCTTCGCCTGCCTCGTGTCTTCCTTTCGGCAAGGTTTGATTTATATCACTTTACACATAAACCTAAGGTCAGGATTACGCTAAGGACGTTGGTCTTCGCAAATCGTCAAACAAACCGAAGGGATTATATACATACTAAACCCTCCCTAAGAGTAAGGTCTAAGAGCCTAAGATGTCCAATTTTGAGCCACAAGTTGATAAATGTGATACACAATTGAGAAATACTTACTTTGAAAATCAAAACTTCATTCAGTTGTTTTTCCATTAGCTACGATTTGATCTAATTTCGGATCAAAATTTAACACCTTGATATTTAATAGTTTTGATTTAAGTATACAGAGTTTTAACTGTTTTTTGAGAAAATAAATTGCATAATCATGATTAATGGTTCTTTTCACGAAATTAAAAAATTTGAGATATCCTTCTATTTCTTGAAGATAGGTAAGTTGCAATATCAGCATGTGTGAGATTAGAACTGATAGTCGGGGTGATAATACTGAAATAATAAAGTCTACAATTATTTTTTGGTTCATTAATCATTTGATAAAAATAATAATAATTCCTTATCGATTTAACCATTCTTTATCTTTAAATTTAAGTTTCAGCCCACATCCATGGTCGGAACAACATCAACTTATGTGAAATTAAAAATAAAATTACAATTGATGTCAATTTAATTAAGTTTCAGCCCCTATCCGTGGCTGAAAAGTCTTATTATATTACCTGAAAAATTTACCAAATTTACAAACAAACATAATATTTTCTTGGAAAATGTACATTACAATGGAATTTAGGTGAATTAAATGATAAAATCCGGTCAGTCAGTCCGGGACGAAACACAAAAAACCTAATTTGTATTAAACAAAATTTAATTAATTACAGAACAAATATAAATATTATGGCCCCTGATGCTAATTAAAAAATCTTCTTTGCAATTATGATACTTGGGTCAATTAAAAACGATATCTTTCGAAAAACCAGCAAAGATGTCGTCTAACAAAAAATAATTTTGACATTCACTTTCCAAAATATTATGATTATATTAGTGAGATAATGAAGAAGAGGAAAAACAACAAATTTGATTAACTGTTTGACTTGTAAAATGCCAAGCATTTATTTCTGTATGCTAAAGTCAATCATAACATCAAAAAGAAGAATCTGTTATATTCACTATTCAGTGATGGGCAAGTTACTTTTTAAAAGAAACTACTAAATAAAAAATTATCGTTATCGGTTCAAAATGTAACTTTTTCTTACTTATTTATACATACTTAGGAAAATCATGAACGCTTATTCATATCTGTAATCTGCTTTAGTCAAATCACTTTTTAGTCACTTTTTTAAGATTAAGTCACCAAACCCACTGTTTAAAATACAAATATCACTTTTATCACTTCTTTCAATAAATTAAAACAGTGAACCTATCATTATTTGTGAATGTTATTAAATTTTATTAAATTCCTTTAAATTCTTTGAAATTTTTTTAAAATCCTCTGAATTCAATGGACGTTTTATGGAATGAAATTTTTTTGTTCTTTTCACTTGAATTCGAGCTTAAATTACATTTAATTCATCCTGATTTCGTACTGAAATCAATGGAATATTTTGTATTTGTTTCGATTCATTTGAATTGGGTCGTACTTTACCCTGAATTCTTATTAATTTATCCCGAATTCTTTTAAACTTTTTGAACCTCTCTTTATTTTTTTAATTGACCATGAATTTTTTTAATTCAGTTGAATTCTTCTTAATTCAATTAATTCTGCTCAATGCAATGGACTTTTTTAGTTGGTTCTAATTACGTTGAAGTCTTTCAAACTCATCTTGAATTCTTTTAGGCATTTCGTCAAATTCTTTTGAATTCCTTTGAGTTTTTTCAATTCATTCCAAACTTGATGTATTCAATGAATTAAAAAAATACTTGAGGAATATTACTTTTAATTCACTTGATTTTTCATTCGCCATGAATTTTCATGAATTCCATCGAACTCTTCTCTTTCCCTTAAGTTTTGCTAAATTTACTCGAATTTTATTTAATTCGTTGTTTTTTTTGTTTTTTTTTTCTTCAATTCGCTTGAATTCTGTTAAATTTGACCTCAATTCTCTTCACTTCCATTTTAAAAAAGCTCGATGAAAACTTCTTGATTTTTAAATTTTTGTTCAACTACAATGTCTACATATTTTCAAATTCTTATCATTCAGATCAAAGTCTCTTGAATTACCTTAAATTATTCTAAGTTCACTCTAGTTTTACTGAAATCAGGGGTATATTTTGAATTTTTTTCATGTAATTTCAATTTATTTCGAATTCATCCTGAATCCTCATTAAATTATCCAGAAACGTTTAAAAAATTTAATTCTTTGTAATTCTTTTGATTTTTTTTAATTCCCACTGCATTATTCCTAATTCACTTGAATTCTTCTAAATTCACTCAATTCTACTTAATTAAATGGATTGCAAGAAAAAAAAATAGTTTTTTTTTATTCACCTTGAAGTTTTTTGAACTCTCTTTGATCATTTAGTCATTTTGTTAAATTTTTTTGCATTCCCTTAAATTTTTCTCAATTCGTTTTTAATTTATTAAATATATAGAATATTTTTGAATTGTTTTGAATTCACTTCATTTTTGTCAATTCACTTGAATTTTTATGATTGTAACCGATTTTTTTTAATTTCACTTAAATTCTTTTAAATTATCTGAAATCGTGTTTGAAATTTATTGTTTTTATTTTTTGAATTCATCCTGAATTCGCAAAAATTCGTTTTAAATAGGTTATTTTTTTACTTTTTTCAATTTATTTGTTTATTTTTAACAGCAATAATTTTTCGAAAGCTCCGTCGTTTAATCTGTCCCTTCGCGAGTTCGATATAATTCCTGCTGTACTAAAGAATCTTTTGGAAACTAGCCGGAGCCGACACAATTTGAATCGCGAAAATGAAAAAACGGTTGCAGAAGCAATAAAATGTATTGATTGTCATAAAAAAGACCTGTGAATTATGTTTTGAAATTGACTGAAAAAGTAACGATTTTATAGTTACTGTGACTGAAAAAAATGTAAGTGAATACCAATTCGTCCTTATTTACAAAAGTAACTGCGTTATCACTATCATTACCAAAAAAAGTAATTAGATAAAAGAAACTACTATAGGCGAGAAAAATCGAGTCCTCTGGCTTTGAAGTTAAAAAAGTAAGTGAAGAAAAAATTGTAGCTCAATGAATGAAGGGTCATTTTAAAGGTCAAAATGTTGTGAGTTAATAAGCCTGAAACGAATATGCCAAAAAAAAATATAGCTTACAGACCCGAAAACCTGTTAAAAAGTAGGGAAATTGGACAGCTTTTAAAGACAGTGAACTTTGGAACATAGTTTTTTATTGAAAAAATAATAGGAAAAATCTGCAAAAATTCATGGTGGTACCTTCAAGATTTCTAAAGAAATTGCCGTTGAAAAATTTGCAGAATATAACAAATTGTTTATTTTTTGTACATAAATATACGAGTGTACTATCTTCCGTTCTAATAAGGATAAAGAAGTGATTTAAATTAGAGGGAGTTAGTTGATCTATTTGTAATTATTTACAATTTGAAAGAAGTATGTGCTTCTTTTTCTCTTCGTGCAAACGATATTTGAAGACAGTTTTTTATACTGGAAAGCAAGTGTGAAAAACCAGTGTAGTGCCTTTTTTTATGCGATTTTAAATCACTTCTTTATCTTCATTAGAACCGAAGATAGTACACTTGTATATTTACGTATAAAAAATGAACAATTTGTTATATTCTGCAAATTTTTCAACGGAAATTTGTTTAGAAATGTTTAAGGTATCACCATGAATTTTTTCAGATTTTTCCTATTATTTTTTCAATAAAAAACTATGTTCCAAAGTTCACTGTCTTTAAAAG
>JAABKJ010004568.1:0-24191 GCA_011634705.1 Andricus grossulariae
TCGCGTCGACAACCGGATTGGTTATAAGGTTGGCGCGCTTATTTGAAATGATTAAATGTGAAAAGCAATTGTGTACATCGAATAATAAGAGTAAAGTTATTTAAAATAATTCTTCGCTCACAAGGAAGACTTGTAAAGTGAAATTTAATTATTTATTTGATTTTCTCTTAAAAAATGAATGATCGATTTTAATTTAAAAAAAGGGAATATCCTTTTTATCCTAAATGTTAATGTACAATTATTCCTAATATTCTTATGCACTTTACATTTATTATTTCTTGTGAACATTTGACCACACTCAATCATTTCAAATAAACACGCCAAGGGTAACTAATCAGGTTGGCCCTCCGCGATGGGTCATTTGCTGTTCCGTGGATGGTCGAAATGAGTGAAAACAAGATTGTATTGACCGTCCTGAAAAAATACCTTGCTTATCCCTGATAGTAAGTCTGACCTTCTTATAACAGTCAGACTGGTCATGAAAAGAGGGCTTCTCCGACTATGTCAAAAAAATTCTGGATGGTTTTTCAGGCCATCTAAAAGATGGGACTGGCTCTCTAAATTTTGGCTCTCTAACTTTGACCATCCATTTTTCTCCGTGCATCCGAGTAACCTTTCGTGGCCATTTCAGTACCAGCGCTGAACTGAAATTTCCATCTCTATAGCAGATATCAAGATTGCAAAGATTTCTGAAAGATTTCAAAGATTTAAAATAATTAAGAAAAAAGCAAAAGATTTCAAAAGGTTTTCAAGATTTTAAAAAACATCACAAAGATTTCAAATATATCATAAAGATTTCGATGATTTAACAAGGATATCAAAGCTTTCAAAGATTATACTATTTTAAAAATTTCGCAAAACTTGTAAATATTTCAATAATTCCACAAATATCTCAAAGATTTCAATCATTTTTGGAATTCCAGTAGATTTCAAGAGATTTTAAAAGATTAAATTTTTTAAACAGATTTCGCAAAAATTTCAGAAAATTTCAAAAGATTTCCGAAAGCTTTACATTTTTTTGACCTTTCATATATTTCAAAGATTTAGCAATTTTCAGAGGATTTTAAAGTTAATTGAAAATTGAACTACATGGTTGAAAGTTGAACTACATTGTTGAAAATTCATCTTTGAAATTCACATGGTTGAAAATTTAACTATATTTTAATTATTAATTATTATTGATTATAATTATGATTGATATTAAGTTTATAATCATACATTATAATTTTTTTTTCTTGACTAAAAATTTAAATATTTCATTTTGGTAAAAATGTGTCTTTCTCGGTTAAAAATTAATGTATTTTTTTTAGTGAAGTTTTTTTTTTTGTAGAAAATTAGGATTTCTATTTGAAAATTCATCGCCTTTTTGGTTAAACACTGTACTATTTTGTTGAAAATTATACTATTTGTCTGAAAATTCTTGTAGTTGTAGTATATTGAAAATTCGTCTCTTTTGCTTAAAAATTAATCTTCTTGCTTCAAAATTCATCTTTTCGATTAAAAATGTAACTATGTAACCAACTATTATCTTTTTCTTTTCAAATTAAATTTTTTACTGAAAATTTAACTATTTACTTTTAATGATAAATTTACTTTTTTTTTAATTCTACTATTCGATTGAAAATTCATGTATTTAATTTTTTTGACACATTTCGCAGAAATATCAGAAATTTTTAAAAGATTTCCGCGAGATAAATTTTTTTTCAATTTCAAAGATTTTAAATATTTCACAAACCCAGCGTCAAAGATTTCAAAAACACTGGAAGATTAAAAAAATTTCGTAAATATTTCAAAAATTTCACATAGATTTCAAAGATTTCACAAAGATATCAAAGATTTCAAGTATTTAAAAAAAAATTTTTTGTTAATTTGTCTCTTTTGGTTGATAATTAATCTTCTTGCTTCAAAATTCATCATTTTCATTAAAAATTTTTATATTTAACTAACTATTATATTTTTTTTAATTAAATTTGTTTACTGAAAATTTCACTATTCCATTTTTAATAACAATTTTTTTTTGTTGAAAATTCTACTATTTTATTAAAATTTCACGTATTAAAAAAAAATTTCCTACACATTCCGCAGAAATATCAGAAATTTTAAAAAGATTTCCGCAAGATTAAATTTTTTTCAATTTCAAAGATTTTAAAGATTTCACAAACCCAGCATCAAAGATTTCAAAAACACCGAACGATTAAAAGAATTTCGTAAATATTTCAAAAATTTCACATAGATTTAAAAGATTTTACAAAGATATAAAAGATTTCAAGTATTTCAAAAAAAATCAACATATTTCAAAGATTTTCGAAAGGTTTTAAATATTTAAATTATTTCACAAAGACAACAAATATTTCAAAGATTTCAAATATTAAAAAAAAACAGAAAGATGTTAAATTATTCAATTATTTCACAAATATATCTCTAAGATTTCAAATTTTTTTTAAAGATTTCAACTTTGATTAAACATTGAATAGAATTCTTAAAAAAGAAAGTAGTACCTAAAAATATTCCAAACTGTCGAAAAATGACCATATATATAATCTATTGAAAATTTGGGGAAATAAAATGCTTTTCCTGCTTTTTCTACGTCAACTGCCTGTACAAATAGGTATTATTTAAATAATTATTTAATTCTTCAAACAAGTTAGTTTACTGTTATCAGTGATTAAAAAACTCATAACGTCTAGAGAACACATTCATTTCGTGTTTTACCTCAAAAAATCAAATGTTTAAGCAAAAACCACAATTATTTAAACAAATAAAATATATTCTAAATATTCCTTGTTATGTTCAAATTACCAATTAATGATAACGAATGAAAAAACATTATCAAAAAGCGTTAATAAACCTCAATATTAAAAAAAGCTGCCTTTTCCTAATTTCTTTTAATATTCAAACAAAACTGGTGGGTGAGAGCAAAGAATTGCGAAGAGTGAATGAAGCACCTCGTGAATGATCAATTATCAAGTAAGAAATTTCCTCCCGTCTAGAAAAATTGGAGCCTTTTGTCTAGACTCTCTAATCTAGAAGGTCTGATTGAATCCGTTCTTCTTGTCACAATCACTCACACTAGACTGAACATTAGGAGGAAGAAAAAAAGAAATTTGAAAATCGAGGGTAGAAGAAATTAGATGGAGTGTGACACTGTCGACAAGAACCTGAAATTAATCTGTACATCTTGAATGCAGAGTATCAGTGCTTTTTGGGGGTTTGCGTAGGAACAATGAGAAATCGGTTCCGCTGATACGATACGATACGATACGATTAAATGCATGGCCCCTGCCACCCGGTACGTCAGACACTACACGACTCGGAGTAAGCTGGGGTGTAAAAGACTGGGAGACAAATGACGTACAGGAGTGGCAACCAAGGGCCTTCCGGTGGTATCGGATCTGCCTCGACGTCCGGGAATATCAGGTAGAGATCACTCCTGACCCCTCTTGTTAAGTACCTTGAAAAGGCATGGACCGAACCTATCTTTGTCTTCGATGGAATCTCAAAAACAAGAGCAGATAACCAGAAAATTTGAGGATTGGTTAAATTAATTGATCTCAGATAGTCTCTTTCATTTCCTTTAAACTCCAGGACGTCGCGACAACATTTAGCTATTGCAGTCCAAGAGTGTAATTTCAGAAGATTTCAAAAGATTTTATAAAGATTTCACAGATTTCACAGATTTATGAAACAGTTCAATGAATTCACGAAGATTTCAAATATTCAAAAAATATGTCAATGATTTAAGAGTTTTTTAAAATTATTTCACAAATATTTCAAATATTTCAAAAGATTTAACAAAGATATCAAAGATTTCGAAAGATTTAAAAGAATTCAGAATATTTCACGAAAATTGCAAACTTTTCAGAAATATTTAAAAGATGAGGAAAATATTCTAAAGATTTTAAAAAGATTTCAAAGCTTTTGTGAAGATTTCACGTAGATTTCAAACATTTTGCGAAGTTTTCACGGATTTCAGAAAGATTTGAATGAATTAAAAAATATTTTAAAGATTTCAAAAAACATCACAAAGATTTCAAAGATATTAAAGATGTCAAAGATTTCAAATATTCAAAAAATTTGTCAATGATTTAAGAGTTTTTTCAAATTATTTCACAAAGATTTCAAAGATTTCAAAAGACTTAACAGAGATTTCAAAAGATTTTTAAAAATTCAGAATATTTCACAAAAATTGCAAACATTTCAGAAAGATTTTAAAGATGAGGCAAATATTGTAAAGATTTTAAAAAGATTTCAAAGATTTTGTGAATATTTCACATAGATTTTAAACACTTCGCAAAGGTTTCAAGGATTTCAGAAATATTTCAATGAATTTAAAAAGATTTTAAAGGTTTCAAAAAACATCACAAAGATTTCAAAGTTATTAAAGATTTCAAAGATTTCAAAAGATTTCAAAAAGATATTAAATATTTCACAAACATTCCAATGAATTCACAAAGATTTCAAATATTTCACAAAAATATCAAAGATTTCAAAAATTGTTATATATTTAAAATATTGTAAAAATATTTCAATGATTTGGTGGATTTTTTTAAGATTTCACAAATATTTCAAAGATATCAAAGATTTCAAAGATTTAAAAATCAAATTCAATTTTTGGATGATTTCAAAATGTTCACACAGATTTTGAAACAATTTTAAAGAATTCAAAGATTTCAGTAAGATTACAATTAATTCAAAAAGATTTTAAAGATTTCAAATTTTTTTTCAATTCTAAAAGGTTTCAAAAGATTTTCAAAGATTTTAAAAAGAGATAAAAGTTTTCAAAAGATGATGAAAAAATTTTAAGGATTTTAAAGTATTCGCAAAGATTTCAAAGATTCCAGAAAGATTTCAATGAATTCAAAAAGATTACAAACATTTCAAATTTTTTTTATTTCAGAAGATTTCAAAATATTTTAAAGGATTTCACAAAGATATCAAAGATTTAAAAAATTTGGAAAGATTTCTGAAATTTCACGAATGTTTCAAAAATTTCACAAATATTTCAATGATTTTTAAAGGATTTCAAAAATTTCGAAAATATTTAAAAGATAAACAAATTTTTAAAAGATTTTAAGAGATTTCAAACAAAATTTCACAAATGTTTCCAAACTATCAAAGCTTTCAAAGATTTAACCAGATTTATAAAGATTTAAAAAAATTCAGAATATTTCAAAATATTTTTAAGAATTTTGGAAGATTTAAAAAGATTTTACCAAGGTTTCAAAGATTTCAAAAATTTTAAGGATCTTGCAAAGATTTCAAAGATTTCACAAAAATTTCATTGCCTTCAAAACGAGAACACCTAAAAGTTTTCAAATCCAAATTACTTTCCGGCTCATTAAAGGCAAATACACTCAACTCCAGATATAAGAACCCCCGGTTTACGATATTCCTAGAATTGATGTCTTCGGCAATTTCTTGTTGTAAGATTTGCTTTACATCCCCCCCCCCTCAAATCTTACTAAGATTTTATAAAACTTAGGGAACGAACATACATATAGATTCTATTAATTAAATAAACGTGGAATCTAAATGAAATAAGTTTTAGAAAAATGTGACTATTTATTCTGTTTAGTGCTCTAAAATCAGAAAATAAATATATATTTTTCACAAAAATAAGGGAATGAATTCTTCTAACTAAAATTAATGTTTGTACTATAGTAAATTTTATTTTAAACTAACTGAAATAGATGAATTTTCAGCTAAATACATTAAATTTAAGTTAATCAAATTAATTTTCAATAAAAAAAACACCAATTTTCAACAAAATAATAATTACGTTTTCAAAGAAGTTCATTTTTTAACTAAAATTATGAATAGTTAACAAAAAAAACATGAATTTTTAGCAATGTAGTTCAACTTTCAATCAAGTAAATAAAATTTCAAACAGAAAAAATTAATTTTCTTTCGTAGATCTCCTATATCCATCTTGTCACCTTCTTTTCTTTTATCTACATTATTTCAAAATATAAATTAATAGAACCCAATAATAAAATCCAACTATATTTCTGTCAAAAACTTTTTTTCCCTTTGAAAAGTCTACTATTATATTTTTGGTAAAGAATTCAGCTTTTTTGGTTAAAAATTGTATTATTTGATTAAAAATTTAATTGTTTTGTTGAAAATTCAACAATTTTGTTGAAAAGTCGTGCTTTTTGTTTCAAAATTCAATTTTTTTGTAGAAAATTCATTCTTTTGGCTCAAAAAGTCAACATTTAGGCATGAAAATTCAAAATTTTTGATTGCCTTTTTTTTTCTTTGTTGACTGAAAAATCTTTTGGTAAAAATTTAATCTTTTTTTTTATGCAACTGTTTGGTTCAAAATTAATAGAACACTTATTTCAAATTTTCAACTATTTTCAACTGACCTAGCAACTGAGTTGAACATTTTTTTTATATTAAAAATATAATGGTGTTTTTCTGCCGTTCAAACAGAACTAATTTGATATAAAACACTCAAAAAATTGTAAATAAGTATCCGATTAACCAAATACAAAAAAAAAACGTAATTTCTATTAGTAGTTCAAAAAATTATAACTTGATGAAAAATTATTGTCTCTAAAATACATTTTTATATTATTCTAAAACTTTACACATAAAAAATTTGCAATTATTTTGGAACCCATAAAAAAAATTTTGATTTTTAAAACTTTAAAAACATTCAGCACGTCTGCGATGGCCAAAACTAACATTTAAAAAAATGTTTATTCATTTTATTGCTGATAAATGCTTTTTTTAAGTCCTCCCCACCCTTTTATATTATTTTATTATCCTTCCAAATAAATTATCCCATTTAAAAAATTTTTGAACCCTCACGCCTCCCTCATTGTAACAGGACCATACCAGATCCACTTAAACCTTCCTTTCCTCCTAAAAGCGTTCCGTAATATATGGATGACCCCTTAATTTGATAATTTTCCACCACTTCTTTACAGCGTAACACTTGTCAACTGATGTTCAAACCAATATTATTCTCTACTGCATGTTCAAACAAATTAAAAATTCTTAGACTGAAAGCATAAATTTTCTTTGGTGCAAGCTAGGATCCTATGAGGGATCGCCATACGCTGTTACCGACCCTTGTCAGCAGGGGGATGATTTGTACTAATGAGGAATGAAGTAACAAACATACATTTTTTCAATTTCGCAACTAATAATTTAGAAATATTATATTCGCAGTCTACATTTTTTGACGATTGCAATGATATTTTACTTACCTTAATGAGTCGAAAATTAGAATAAGTGCTTTTTAATTTCAAGTTGTTTTTTTTTTTAATTCAGTTCAAAATATTCAATATCTTGGGACATTTTGAATTTATTTTGGATGCACTTAATTGAAAATTTTTTAATCACAAATCCTTGAAATTGAAAATTGTGCAAATATCAAATCTTTCAATTTTATATTCTACGTTTTCAAAGGATTTGGAAACCCGACCATTCTCTACATTCAAAATTGCAATCAAATAATTTAGAATATTTCAATAAGAAATTATTCAATTTAAAACACCAATTCTCGGTGACTAAGATTTTTTAATTTTCAATATTTACAAGTTTACGGCTTGGACTCACTTCAGAGATAAAAAATAATGTTTCTGATGTCATTCATTTGAATTTTTAATTTCTAAAAGATTTCATCATTCAAATTCTAAGCCTATTTTATAGATTCGCTATTTTCATATTTTATTATCATTTGAGTCCGAGCCCTTAAAGCTGAAAGTTTCAGAATTATCAGATACTATGTATTAACATAAACTAAAATCTTGTCTCAACTAGCAAAAATTGCTATCGGGTAGGCGCAGTCGATTAATTTCTCTATGACAGTTAAATATTTGAATAAAATTTCTTTTCAATTTTTCAAAAAATTTTAAAACTATTGCAGTTGAATTTCGTTGAACTTCTGCATCATGGTCTGAAAAACACTTCTCATGTTCAATTTATGACGGCAAATAACACATCGAACTTATTCTAAATTTTTAATTTACGTTTTTTATTTTATTCCACATTAGTACAAAGGACCCCCCACTGACAAGGGTCGGTGACAGCGTCTAGCGATCCCTCAGCTACATGAGAACGGAAGTTGTGTAGAGGGGGTAAAAAGCAAGTAGGTAGACGGTGATAAAATGGGCATCGCTCATTCAAACCGATGCAAAATCCTTAGACTGAAAACATAAAGTTGCTTTGCTGCAAGCTAGGATCCTCTGAACTAAGACCAGTGTCCTGACCGATCGATCTTAGGTCGTGGTAGGCCTCGGTATTGTACTTCCATACGTACATCGACTCGATTCGATTCAAGACACCAGGTAGGCAGGAGCAGCAGCAGCGAGAGTAAGGTTACAGCACGTACCGTGGTGGAGACCACCCACGGGTTGAATCGATCAGCAACTGATATCCCCGCACCGAGGAGTTACAGGTGTACTGTACAGGCTGCTGTGCTGCTTATGCCCCATTCGTGAACGACGCGCGCGCTCAATTCACGATAACAGCTTTTCAAACCATTTGCTTATTCTTGTATACTTTTTGAACCCCGATCCTATCGCCATGAGAATTATGATTCGAACCCTCTCCATACGAGACGATACCAAACCACCCAAAAACAAATCACCCGATTCACCCTGTCCCTGAACAGTTGAACATGAACACCCACGCTGATTCCTATCGTTTCCACTTTTCAACAAACTCGAGTCAGCTTCACAAGGTGAGAGACAATTTAAACGATCAGTTGCTTATGCAAATGTGAAGTCTTCTCAATTATGTTTCATGTTTATACTTTGGGAAATTCAAAGGTTCCAATTTGAAAAGCTTATCCTCGAAGTTATCCTAATGTGCATCCAGTCGATATAAAAGTGATACCAATCTCGAGCTAATGGTGGATTCCACGCCGGACTTACACAAACCAGAGCTTGAGATCATCTATTTTTTTTAAACTTTGATTACTTATTCATATAGTATAGGATGTCAGCAGATTAGAGAAAAGTCAGGGAATTTGGTTGGTCAGAGAAAGTGAAGGAAAAGTCAAGGATTTGGAAAAAAAGCAAAAGTCAGAAAATTTTTGTAAGAAGCACTTTAAGTAACTGTGAAGAATAATCAGGGCTACCACAGAGTCCCTTTTAATCACTCATTTTTGACAAATCACTTTCTTAACATAAAGTGACTATGGTGACTTTTTCAAATGAAAATATCACCTTAGTTACTTTACTTCTTGGCAATTCCAAAATTTTCTGGTACCCATGGGTTAACCAATATTGAATTCAGGTCTATACCTATTTCTGAATTTTATTGAATACTTTTGTAATCTTATAGAGTATTTTCAAAGATTTTAAGCAATTTTTAATATATTTCGATAACTTGAAGGTATTTCAAAGGATATGGAAGTTTTTAGGGGTTTCGATGATTTCACGAAACTTCCAAAGCTGTTTAGGGATTTCGCAAGATCTCAAGGAATTAAAAAAAATATGAAAGGATTTAAAGAGATTTCATAAAATTTCAAAAGATTTCATGGGGATTTCAAAATATTTGCAAAGATATCAAAGGATTATTGCGGATTTGAAGATATTGAAAGAAGGGCACTGTCTATGGTTACGGAATTTTCCGTAACGTTATCCATTAAAGAAATTTCGAGGATTCAACGCGATTTTAAAGGATTTTAGGAAAATTCCAAAGATTCTAAAGTATATCCACGGATTTTAGAGGATTTCGTAAGATATAAAAAAATTTAACGGAATTTCAAAGGATTTTAATATATTGTAAGAGATTAAAAAAATCAAAATGCTTCCTACAGTTCCTAAAAATTTCAATTAATTTTAGAAGGATTTCTGAAATTTCAAGGGATCTCGTAAGATTTCGAAAATATTCACGAAATATAAAGAGTTTCAATAGATTTTTAGAGATTTTAAAGTATTTCTACGTATTTTGAAGGATTAGAGGGCATTTTTGTGAGATTTTGAAGGATTTCATGTGGTACCGAATTTTTTTCAAGAATTTTCAAGGATACCAGGCGATTTTAATGAGATTTCGATAATTCGAAACATGTTGAATCCTACTAGTACAAAAAAGACGGAGAAAGAACAAGGAAAGAGTGAGTGGTTGTTTTTGGTCGACTTATTCTTTTTGACCCTCTTTTTTCTTTTGTTACAAATTAGTTTCTAATGACCCGGATAGGAGGTAGTTTGGAAATGTTATTTCGATTTATGAATTTTTATTATCTGATTTCGCTGTTTAAAGTGGTTCATGAGAAAGTAGATTTCATCACGATCTTTAATCAATGTTTAGGGTTTCGTAGCTTCAGAAAGAAACCCTTACACTTTCGGTCGGATGCCCTTCTGTCTGTCGTACTTTTTTCCAATAAGAGAAAGTGAGGGGAAATTATGGGAGGGAAGTAGCGAAAGTGATGGGAAATGAGGGATGAGGAAATAGGGAAAATGATAGAAAGGGCAGTGAGTAAGTGGAATGAGGGGGGGAGGGCAATGTGGGAGCATGGTAAGTGAAGGAAAATATTGGGTGGGAAAGTAGGGGATATTATGGGAGGGGAAGTAGGGAAAGTGTTGGGAATGAGAGATGAGGAAATAGGAAAAATGAGGGGAAATGATAGAAGGGGAAGTGAGAGGCGGTTAATCAGGGGAAATAAGGGAAGGGTATTTAGAGAAAATGAAGGAAGGAACAGTAAGTGAAATGAGGGAGGTGACGGGCAATGAGGGAGCACAGAAAGTGAGGTGAAATGTGGTGTGGGGAAGTAGGAGAAATGATGGGTGAAAAGTAAGGGGAAATAAGGGATGGGCGGTTAGGGTGGTGCGGGTGAGTAGGGGAGGGCAATTGATGGCTGGAGAAGTGAAGTGTGGAAAGGGGAGTGGTTCGCTGGGTAGGGAGGAGAGGGGGACTAGAAAAGGAAGAAGTATGGTGAGGGAGGGGTAGCGGAGTTTGAAGTGGAGAGAGGGGAAGTAAGGGGGTAGGAGAGGGAAAGTATGGGACAGGAATGTTTAAACGATTTATGAACGTCTTAATCCACGAAACTCTTCTTTGCAGGTGCACGAGCCTAATTGGCCTACTTTTTTTAAATAGAGACACTAAGTTCAAGATTCGTTCCAATCTGCAGGATTGCCTATGCATAATATTAAGGATTCTTTTAATTGAGGCATAAATAATTTACCTTAATTTATTAAAAGATATTCTATTTTTGTTTAAATATTGCTTACAAGATTATTTGAAATTAGCAATAGAAATATGTAATTTTTTTGGATTATTTCTCTTCATATTTGAAAAATATAAAACTTGGAATGGAATGGCTCAAAATCAACGAGAAATAAATTAAAGTCTCGTGGCGCCAGATCAAATACGCGCGCGTCCACTGCGATATAATAAATTCCAGCAATTATCCTTAATTAATATAATTAAGAAGTTGGCGGGGGGCGCTATCACAATTTTGATGCCGGTTCACGGTTATATTTAGGTGAGGTGTCCGTTTTGCTGTGCTCGAAGGACTGTAAAGCTCAATCTTTATTGGTGACGCCGCGAAACGCATATTCCAAATGGCACTTTTATTGCCGTCTTTCTAATTGCTCGCCATTAGGAAAACGAGCCGCCATGTTTAATTTCAACCGAGCAGTCACTAAACTAACTTACCAGCCATCATTACAAAAATCATACCGATTCAGTATTTACATTTTAATTCGAATCCTCACTTTTTTCAGTCCTTAATGCGCCCGGTATGGACACCCCAATATCTGATGATTCAATATTTTCTTTAGATTATTATCCGCGTGAAGCATCTTCAGAACCAGTTTCCATTGAAAAACTCCTTCCCTTGTACAAGAAAAGTTAATTTTTAGTTATATTGTTATAATTTAGGTTTATTTTCTTCTTTATTCATAATGTGTCCCCGAAAGGTTTGCGTGACCTCCGTTTCTTACAATGTTACTACCTACATATTTTATATTATCTTACGCTTACTATCCACAGCTATTGACACTATTTACAACTATTTGCATAAATACTCAATTTTGCCATTTTTTTAATCCATTCATTTATTCTTTCTCATTCGCCACTCTGGCCTCCTCCAACTCCTTCATCCACTCCTCACCCAAACCATCCTCCCCTAGAATCTTTACCACATTCTCTTGACAGCTTCCTTTATCTTCCATTCCTCCCCTACATCCTTCCCATACATGTTTCCATCTATTCTCTCCCCATCCTTTTTTTTCATACTTGGGTACTCTTTCCTTTTTTACCATCTATTAAATGTCTTTCCCTCTCCCTTTTTTCTACTTCTTCATAGTTTACTCCAGTCTTCTATATCTCTAGCACTAAAGAACTCTCTCCATTCTTCTTTCCATCTCGTTAATTTTTTCACCCTCAGTCTGCTTTCTTCTACCTCCTTCAAACTCTTTTGCTAACTCCCCTCCCTTTCCCTCCCGTAGCTTCGTTGAAAACTTCCATGTCCTCTTTATCGCTCCACTGCCTGATTTATCCCTTTGCGCTTTTCTCACTATATATAATATAGGCGTCCTCCAGTTTACCCCTAGCGTCCACCTTATATACCTTTCTTGTAAACTCTGAATCTCTTTCCTTTCCTTCCATCCCCATATCTCCGCTCCATAACCTAATACCGGCCATAACAGCGTATCAAATAACCACATTCTCCTTCTCCAATCTTTTTTTATTCTTTTTTTTTCCTATTCCCTATATCTGTTTCATTACCCATGCCACTTTTTTTATCCTTTCTCTCATATGAGCTCTATGACCTCCATTTGTTCGAAAGGTATACCCAAAATATTTAAACTCTTTTACTTCTTCCATCATTACTCCTTTTCATCTCCCAGTATATTTTTTCTTTCTTCCCGCTCCTTTTCTAAACCTCGTTATCGTTGTCTTTTCTACATTTAAATTCAACTTTTTCGATCAAAGTATTTCCTTAATCCTGTAATTAAGCACGCCATCCCTTCTTCATCTACTGCCATCAACACATTATCGTCCACCTATTCCAGTGTATATATCTTTTCTTTTCTCATTCTAATTCCTCCCCATCCTTTTCTCTTTGCATCTTCTTCTAAGTCTGAGATTAATATATTAAATAAAAGTGGACTCAGAGGACATCCTTGCCCTACTCTCCTACCTTTACCCTACTTTTCGTCTCTCTAAAAATTTTTAATACTTTCTTTTTTAAACCTTCTCGTATCACTTTTTTCACCATAACGGTGGCTCTATCTTTTATCCTCAACTTCTTTTTTCAACCTCTGATAAAACAGCTGGATATACTTTATACAACGTTAGCATTAACGTCACTCCCCTATAATCTTTAACCTCCTTCCTTTTTTCTTTCTTCACTATGGGTAACACTACTCCTTCTTTCCATAACTCTGACCACCACTCTCCTCTCCATACTCTATTGCACTTGCACATTATCCATGTCCATTCCTTTACTTCTGTCCACCCATATTTCCAGACTTCATTAAAAATTTCATCTATACCAGGTGACTTTTCATCTTTCGTTGTTTCTAACACCTTGACTATTTCTTCCCTTGTTATTGCCTCTTTATCATCTCTTTCAATACCATGTTTTCCTCCTTTCTTAACTTAATGGGTAGAGCCCCTCCTAGAAAATCCATACAATATTTTTTCCATTCTGCCATCTCAATATCCTGGGTTACTCTTTTCCTTTAATTTAAGTTTACCTCACACTAATTGTACCGAAAATACAAATCCATTCGAAAAAGCTGATTTTAATATCAGGGGTCTTATAATCAGCCTTTCTGCCACTAACTGTTATTTTTAAATTTAAAAAATGTGTTTTTGATATAGCGATGAACATTTTTTGTTCACTATTCATTCACTGGTTCCTTCGATTCGCCAAACTCTGAACTTCAAAACTGTCTAATGATTAATTATCTTGATTTTCATCGAAAATATATTTTACGTGTTTTTATAAGAATTTTGATTCGGTGCGACGTGAATAAATTGTTGTGAATAAAGTGCTACAAACTTAAAATTTTTTAAATAAATAAGCAAGTTCATGCTTTTTACATACATAACCAAATAAAATTATTCATGGTTTTTGTTATCTGTGATAGTTGGTAGCAATAATGATCATGATTGCACTTTAAATACGACATAGTTTGGTGCTCGTACGATTCTTAAAGCCTATTAAAAAATAATCACTGTATAAATGGAACAATGTTTTTGAGATACAGTTTTGGATTATTTTTTCATGAATTATAAACAATTTACTTCAACAGTTCATCAGAAAGGCAATTTAAATAGGGGTCGTTCAGAAACGCCACACTTTTTTAAGAATCCCCCCCCCACCCCATTTTCAAGAAACTTCCAGTTTTTCTAGGTTTTTTCGCTTGAATGCAAATTGAATTAATATAAATCAATTAAAAAAATCTACCCTTTTTTCGTCGAACTTACTTATTTTTAATTCAAAACTCTATTATTAAATTTTTCATAGAGAATACATTTTTTTCTTGAAAATGCAACTACTTGGTAAACAGTTGTACTACCTTATTACATAATTAATCTATTGGGTTGAAGATATAAGTATTTTGTTGAAAATTAGTTTTTTTTTGTTCAAAAAATAATTTTTCAAGTGAAAATTTAACTTTTTCATTTTTGATGCAAAATTTTCGCTTTTAGTTGAAAATTCAACTATTTGGTTAAAAATTTAACTATTTTGTTGAAAATAAGTTTTTCTGGTTGAAAATCAATTTTTTGATCTGCAAATTTAACTATTCCATTTTTAGTTCAATGATTAAAAATTCAGCTATTTGGTTGAAAAGCAACTTTTTGGTCGAAAATTCATAATTCATTGCCGGCAAAAAATGCAACTGTTTTATAGAGAATTCGCCTCTTTGGCTTGAAAATTAAATAACTTGGTTGACATTTTTTTCCTTTCTTGAATGAAAAATCTTTCTTGGTTGAAAATTTATCTTTTATGGTAGAAATATGATATTTTTTGGACGAAAGTACAACTGCTTCGTTAAAGTTTAATCACTTTTGCATGAAGATTAAACTATTATGTTGAAAATTCGTCTGCGTTGGTTGAATTCAACTGTTTTTTATTTAAAATTTAAATCTTGTTGAGAATTAATCTTTTTGGATTGAAAGTTCAACTGCTTTCTAAGAAATTCGTCTTCTTGGCTTAAACGTTCAGCTATTTGATTGAAAATGCGACTGTTTTTAGTTAATATTGATTCTTCTTTATTAAAATTTCGACGACTTTGTTGAAAATTCATTTTTATTGTTGAAAGTTCAAGTATTATGTAGAAAATTAAATTATTTTGTTGAAAAGTAATTTTTTTTTAATTCACTTGTCTTTTGTGATAGATTATTCATCTTCCTTGGTTGAAAATTCAACTATTTGGTTGAAAATGCAACTTTTTTATTTGAAAGTCATCTCTTTTGTTTAAAAGTTTGAATATTTGGTTGTAAATGAAACTCTTTGGTTTAAAATAATTTGTGTGTTCGTTGAAAATTCAACTATTTAGTTGAAAAGTCAACTGTTTTCTAAAACATCCGATTCTTTAGTTTGAAAACTTATCTTTTTGGGTGGGAAAGTTCATTGTTGAAAATTCATCTTTCTTGTTTGAAAATTTTACTGTCTTCAAAGAAGTTTGTCGTTTTGGCTTGAAGATTCAACTATTTGTTTAAAAATGCAACTGTTAGTGGTTGAAATTTTATTTTTTTGTTTGAAAATTTAACCATTTGGTTGAACACTGTACCAATAAGATTAATCTCTCTAGCAATCACCCCAGGCGAAGAGCTTCACAAAGTCATCATGTGTCATAGACCACACAAAAATACGCAAACTTACTGATAATCCCATACACTTTACTCTAATCACATGCAATAAAGAAAATTAATATGGGACATTATGACTCTGAAAGGCTTTCTATCCACCTCGTAATGGTTTCCTCTACAGTATTTGAACAATTGAGTAGATTCCGCATTCTCGTGTACGTTATAAAGATTGTATATTTGAAAATCTCATGACCTTTTATATTTTTTCCTGAGGACCAAAAGAAAGGCAAAATTGGGATGCTTCGAATCTTTTCACCTCAGAATTCAAGAGCAAATATGGGCGCGCTGCGAGTGTAATATTTCGAAATGCATGGTTCACTCCTGCGAGGTACTTCTTCTTTTTTCCCCTCTAGGTTCTTCTTTAGTCTAAAGTATGTGGCCACTCAGAAATGACATTTGAATTTCAATGAGTGGCAGGAGCCAGCGTCTCGACGGTGCTTGACAGTCGGACCCCACCAATATAGACAGACATGCTATGAATGTACTAGAGTATTTAAATATTTTTTTTACTATTGGTCGCTTTTACACCTTCTACACGACTCCTTGGAATCTCGAATGAACCGAAAATTGATGGTAATTTCTTTGATTCCATGGAAATGGATGTTTGCCATTCTCGGAAGAAGAAAAAAAACTAGAAGAGACCAGGCTGGTGTACATTGTCACCAGATGAACGGATAGGCGTTAATCGTGCTAAATGGTACCACCCAAGCTTCCTGTTTCTTCCTTTTTTGGCCGAAAAGAATGGATACTATTTGGCCAGAGGTGACCAGAATATTTTCACAATGCAGAAACCCAGACGGTTCACCAACACTGGAAAGTTTCGTAATGCTTGTGAAACTGATTCTTGTGTTGGGTGAAAAAAAGAGGTGTTCAGGTATTCCAAGAAAAAGTGCTAACCATTTTTATTAACCTTATCTATATTTTTTAGAATGTAAAATTCTCTAAAACTTAATTCCATATCAAAAAAGCGAATATTCCTAAGGGTTCGTCCACAAAATAACTAAGGTGTTTTTCTGAAATTTTCAACCCCCCTTCCCCCACACTGTAGGATACTTTATTTCCATGGCAAAATTTTTAGTTTTCTAGCCTTATATTTTGAAAGTATTCAAAATAAACTTCAATTTTTATATAAATTATTATGCTTTAGTCTATAAATGATCAACAATTATATTTGTTTATCGTTGGTTGCACATTATTTTTCGTATTCCCTACTTTTCCGCTTACTTACTACTTTGATAGAAAATTGAACTATTTGGTTGAAAGTTAAGATTTTTGTTTCAAAATTATAATTGTGGGTTGAAAATTCAAACATTTATTTGTATAAAATTCGATTCTTTTAGATGAATTCAACTGATTTTAATTTAAAAAATAGAGCGTTTTTTGGAAATATCAATTTTTGCATTTTTAGTTGGGACTGAACTATTCAATTATTTTGGTAGAAACTTCAACTAATTACTTGTAAATTGAATTTTATGTTCAAAATTCATATTTTCGGGTTGGAGATTCTTTGGTTGAAAATTGGTTTTTCTTTGTTAGACAATAATAATTTGTAGTTAAAAATTCAACTATTTTGTTAAAAAATTGTTTTGTTTCGTACGAAAATTAACTTTTTAAACTAAAAATTTGAATATTCTATTTTTAGTTGAAAATGTATCTTGTTTAGTAGAAATTTCAACTATTTGATTGAAAAGACTTTTATTGAAATATCAACTATTATATTTTTCATTGAGAATTGATCTTATTTGATCGAAAATTCAACTATCGTCTCAAAAATTCATCCTCTTGATTTTAAAATTCAACTATTTGATTGAAAATGCAATTATTTGTAGTTAAAGTTTAATTTTTTTGTTTGAGGATTCGATCATTTGGTTGAAAATTCATCGTTATGGGTTGAAAATTCTTTCGCTCAAAAGTTGAACTGTTTTATTGCTAATGTAACTGTTCAATTAATAATTGATTTTTATTGTTAAAAATTCAAATATTCACTTGAAAATTCATCTTTGTAGGTTAAACATTCATTTTTGCAGGTTGAAAATTTTACTGCGTGCTTAAAAATTCAACTATTTTGCTTGAATGTTTAACAAGTTGGTTGTAAATGAAACTGGTCTGAAATAATTTGTGTATTTGTTGAAAATCCATCTATTTATTTGAAAAATCATCTTTATGGTGCAAAATTAATCTTTTATGTTTAAAATTCAACTATTCTGTTAAAAATTCGTCCATTTCGCCAGAAAGTTCAACTGTTTGATTGTTAATGTAACTGTTTAGTTAATAATTAATTTTTGTCTTTGAAAATTCAACTATTTGCCTAAAAATTCATATTTTAAGGTTGAAAATTTATCTGTGTAGGTCAAAAATTTAACAATTTTGTGTAAAATCAGCTTCATTTACTTAAAAGTTCAAATATTTGGATGTAAATGCAACTGTTTGGTCTGAAATTAATTTTTTTTTTTTTTGTTAGTGAAAATTGAACTATTTCTATGAAAAATCATCTTGATGGTTGGAAATTCATCTTTCCGAATTCAAAAGTCTACTGTTTTCAAAAGCATTCGATATTTTAGCCTAAAAACTCAAATCTTTCCATGAACATTTTGGTAGAAAATTAATCCCTATTTTCATGAAAAATATTACCAAGCAATTCAACTTACGTGAAAATTTGTCGAAAATTTTTTGAATCTTAAGAAATATTATAAATTGCTTTTCCTATCGCCTTCCCTAATCTTCTGGAATCAACCAGCTTCTTTCGAAATCTTCGAACATTGTCTGAAAATTTTTCACTTCTGAGAACTTGGAAATTATTGAATTATTTATTATTTATTTCATTTAAAAATATCTTTTAAGAATCAATTTTATCAATACACCTACTAATTTTTTACTTTATTCAACTCCTTAGTGATCGAAACTGCATTTCCGGATTTAAGTTAATTTTAAGTGACGTGCTTCAATCAAATAAAAAATTATTACGTATTTTATATAACTATGATGACGATGATTCCAAATTCCATATGTAAGCACCATTCAATTAAACTTGGTTCAGTCACACCGCGGGAAATCTTCCTTTTTTCCATGAAGTAAATAAATGTGTCCACACTTCTAATAATTTTAAGTTCAGCCAGAGAAATTATGAACTGAAAGAGCCTTGATTGATAAAAAATATATTAAGTACCAATTTACCTGAGAAACTATAATGGAGGCCATAAGATGAAAATTATGAATCTTTAAATGAGCATTTAAATCGGAGAATTATTGCAGGATTCGGTGCAGTGGACGCTGCTTGACAGAATTTGCCTTAATGAAGGCCACACGGAAAGTGACTTTATGCTCTGGAACAAAGTTGCCTAAGTTTAATTATGGTCAAATTAAATAATGATATCTGCTACAAAACCTCGGCGTCCTTAAAGAGAAGAAATAACGACCCAGCAAAAACATATAACGATACTTTAAATGCACTTGCAGAATCGAGATTGTGTCGATAGAAAATTAGCAAATACGAAAATTTAAGTGATTAATATTAAATATAATGATCTCATATAAAATTAATATTCTATCCGATCTTATCCGATTCTATCCAATTCTATCCTATTATATCCGATTCTATCGGATCCTATTCAATATTATCCGATTCTATCCGATCCTGTCCCGAAAAAATGTACGACGGACGAATATATGGCCGTTTCTGATCAATAGATACAGAGATAAAAAATCTTTAAAAAAGTGACCTAAATTTTCAATTGTTAATAAAATTGGAAAAATTAAAAAAAAATTCAATCGTTTGGCATACCGTTTAGTACCCTGGACACTATAAGACAAACAAAAATTATTCAAAATAGGCGACATACGTCTACAAAAAGGGTATTGTTGGCTATTAAGTAGTTAATTGAGTAGTTCAAATTTCCCCCTAACCCCTCTCAGTATCCCCTCTCACCACTTCTTTTATATCCTACCTTATGCTGTACGAATCATTCGATCCTATCTTATCCCATTCTATTCGATCCTCTCCGATTCTATCATATTCTATCGGATCCGATTCTATCATGCCCATTCTGATCCTATTCGATGATATCAAATTCTATCCCATTCTATCCGATAATATCCTATCCAATTCTAAACTCTTCTATTCAATTCTATCTAATTCTATCCAATCCAATTCGTCCGGGGCTACGAAACTTCAAAAATAAGCAGAATAAATTACCTGAGTTTTGCATTTGACATGGAACGCCCCTATATTCCTTATTGGAGAAATATTAAATTATAATTATTCTGAGGCTGTTCTAATAGTACAAGAAAAAATGACGCAATATGGCATATAAAATGAGGAATCTCTGAGTCTGACTAAAAAAGTATAATAGCCACTGCATTTATGGACCATAGTACTGGCAAAGAAAAGGAGGTATAATATAATATTTCAAGATGGCTCACTAGGTAGGTATACGTGCCCGGTAAGATGGCACAGCTCGATATTATTTAGCGTCCTGGGGTCACACCCACTTAACCCTATCCAGCGGTCGCGTGTGCAAAAAGCCTCCACAAAGACAGAGAATAAGTTACCTTAGTCCGCGAGCCCCGCATTCCCGGCAAGCGAAGACCGCATGTGCCGCGTGCGCCTCACCGCATCGGTCGCATCCTTATTCCTTATCGCGCAAAATGCCCCGTTATTAATGTGCGACCGAGGTATGCACAATTCCAAACCCAAGCGTCAAACCACCCCATAAAAGATATTCAATTCCATCCATTCTCATTGTCGGTTCAATATAAACCAAGAAAAAGCAAATTAGTTAACACAAACATTAATTACTATAAGCTTAGCTCAATTTCATTCAAATTCAACCTGGTTGGGATCATTTTGAACCAAAATTTGATTCATAAATCGACTGCTCAATGCAATATGGAATCAAGTTCGGGTGAATCCGAGGCGGAAACTACTCTGGTAATCCACTGTACCGCTCGGTTATCCAAAATGTAAATGCAATTGATCCACTTGTGATCCAGATAATTCCAAGTAATTCATTTGTAATCCAGGGTAATCAGCTTATAGTCCAACATTCAACTCTTCGGGAAAAATTAATCTACTTTGTAGGAAATTCTTCTTCTTTATTCATAATGCGAACAAGTGAGCGAGTGATCGAAAGCGAGAGTGCAAGCGAGAGAGAGAGAGAGAGAGAGCGATAACCAAAACGCATCCAAATCTACTTATGCTATTACATAACCATTACTTAAAAATCTTTACGCTTCTGATTTAAGCGACTTCCGTTTCCTTTTTCACTCACTTCTCTTGTACCTCCATTTTGCCTTTTTTTCATCCATTATTTCATTCTTTCTCATTCGCTCCCCTAGCACCCTCTAATTTCTTCATCCACTCTTCCCCCAAACCATCCTCCCCTAGAATCTTTACCACATTCTCTTGACAGCTTCCTTTATCTTCCATTCCTCTCCTACATCCATCCCATACATGCTCCAATGTTTCCTCTTCCCATGCACAGATTCTGCACTTCCTGTTCTCTTTCTTTTCCCAATACATGCCTGCCCTTAACTCGTTGCCCAATCTAAATCTTGCTACTCTGGTCCATCTTTTCTCTCCCCATCCCTTTTCTAAATACTTTGGTACTTCTTCCTTTTTTACCATCTCATACCATGTACTATATTTCGATTCCTCAATCATCCCCCATCTTTCTATTAATTGTCTTTCCTTCTCCCTTCTTGCTACTTCTTCATAATTTACTCCAGTCCCGTCTTCTATATCTCTAGCCTTAAAGAACTCCCTCCTTTCTTCTTCCCATCTCGTTAATTCCATCGCCCTCCCTTTCCTTTCTGCTACCTCCATTAAACACTTTCTCGCCAACTCCCCTCCCTTTCCCTCCCTCTGATTCGTCTCAAAACTTCATGCCCTCTTTTCCGCTCTAGTACTTAATTTATCCCTTTGGGCTTCTTCTCTCACCATATATCCCGGCGTCCTCCAGTCTACCCCCAGCCTCCACCTTATATACCTTTCTTGTAAACTCTCAATCTCTTTCCTTTCTTTCCATCCCCATATCTCCGAAAATTAGTTTTATTGTCAAATAAAGAGCAACATATCACTTTAAAATATTTTGTTGTAATTCAAAGTCAATAAACATGATTTTAATGTCAACATTTCTTATATATTATTGTTACACTATATTGAAAATACATTTCGATTAACGTATATCACACATTATATGGTCAAGGAGTCGAGAAATTTACCTTGAATCTAAGAAAATAGCGAAAAAGTCGACTTTTTTCGATTTTTTGAAACTTCAAAGTCAATTAGGGAGAGTTAGAAATATTTTAATGGAATTATCGCTATACATGTATAAATCAAATTGCTTTGAACTATTTTTATTGATAATTTAAATCTCAAAGAAAATTGTTTGTCGTTCACATTTGAAGAAGTGCTTTGTTTTTTGTGATTTTTAGCTATATCTACGATGCGGAGAATAATCTCTTACCCAGTTTGATAGGTATTCTAAGGTCAACTCTATTTATTTATTTATTTTATTCAGTTTATAGATTTAATTATAATATTAATTAAGTATTCTACCGATTAGTGCTTGCACAAATTTGTAATGACCTTGTATTATCCTGTTTCATATAGGACTATTTAGCTCTAGGGACTTTCCGTTATGGAATGCAAATACAAATTGAAATACAAATGCAAATACAATACAACTTCGAATGGCAATATACTGATCGACATTACCTGCTTACATGATTGCATTAAATTTTATGGATTTGTGAAACTCAAACTTGCTATGACTATGACTGCAAACTTACATAGCCGACTGGTTTACAATTAATTATGAAAAGCGGGTTTCAGGTCGGTGCCTTACTTACAGTACAACAGTCTTGTAACAGACTTGTAATGAGTCAGACCGCCTTGACTTCGAGACTCCCGTCTTCTCCTATTCGCTTCTGATATGTGTCGACCTTGTAGACGAATGCCTCTTCTAAACGAGTTTTGGATTATGTTAGCCATTGGTGCTCGAATTTACAACTCGAGTATGGTGATGTAATAATGACTTATCTGTTATTATTTTTCCGAGAGTTCAACTTCGCGGTTGGGGATTTGACCGTTTTGTTGGGGATTTCCTTTTTGGTTGAAAAATGATTTAAGAGTCCGGTTATCGAACTCATTCATTCACGATATCCCTGCGATTTTCACCTCACGAGAGCATGTCAATCTTTATGCTTGCGAATTGTAGCCGGTATGAACTTGATTGAGTCTCGACTTTCTTCTCGTCGTTGCAGCCTGAACTTATAACTTAGGGTGCGATGGTATGGGAATCTCTCATTTGTGGTTAGTGTCAGGTCACCAGGTAGTAAATCATTTTTGAAGGTTTCTCTGAATCTTGTATATTGTTGTCTACGTATAAGTTCTCATTTCCTCTGATTCTCGATCTACGTACCACTGTTCACCGCACATAATGGCTTAGTTGAATGTTCTTTCATCACGAATTCACTCCATACTGTGGCCATTCATTGGCTGCATTCAAGTTTCCATGCCTTACTTTCTCGCAACGCTGGTTGGGACTGATTCAAAAGTATTAAACTAAATGAAAGAAGGGGACTAATTTACAAAAGGAAAAGCAAAATAAATTTCAAAATCAAAGTGGAAGGTTTATTGATATACACATTTACGTTGGGATTTCGCGTCTTATTATAGACGGGTGGGTATTGTGTGTATAGAGTTTAAGATAGAGCTGGGGGGGGGGAGGTATCGCGCATCTTGGGGTTAAGCAAACGCTACTATGGGCAGCGAGTGTAGTAGGTGGTTCAGTTGTAGGGACGGTTATGCAGACGATGTGTCAGTCGAGAGGAATCCAGGGAGATCTGCGAGAGGGGAGGCCTCGACTTGGGTCTTCTTTGCTCGTGCAAGGGTTGGAACGGAGAAGCCAGGGAGATGTGGCTTGGTCTGAGACCAGGGGAAAACTCATTTCTTGGTCTCACGGACCGTACTTTTGTGTACTTCGCTTCAGCGGCGGCGTACCACTCGCGACGCAGGCGAGTAGAGGTTCACTAGCCCGGATCGTTTCGGTGATGTCGCTAGAAGGGGCCTTCGCGCTATTGATTCGCTTTCGCCACGGAAAAGTCTACAAGCGTCGGAAGAACAACGTACCGCACTTGCACTGTGAGCTGCCAGAAAGACGAACATTTTTATGGAGATGCGCGACTCGGAATTCTAAGCATTCTGACATCTGAGGCTAGGATGCCTAGTCAACGAAAGAAAGAAGAGTTTTGGATGTTGGCTGAGTATAATTTATAATTATTAATATAATTGATAATCATAAATATAATTTATCATTATAAATATAATTTATTATTATTATTATTATTATATCATTAAGCCGTTTCCCTTTCGGGGTAGGCGTGAATTGCTCGGTTGGATA
>JAABKJ010004569.1:0-24189 GCA_011634705.1 Andricus grossulariae
CCACATCTAGTTTATCAGAGAATTTTTGCATGGTTTTATTGATATCATCTTTATTTTTGGTGAGTTCTCCCTTTATCACAATAAGATGTTTTTCTAATAATTTAGTCATCAGAGCTTCCAATGCTTCGTTGCTTATCATTGGGTTTGGAGAAGCTGATCTGGATGGTGTGCAGCATTTAGAGACAACTCCTTTTATGACTTTTTGTCTATTGTAACAGCCTTCATGATAGAGCGTACCACAGCCAGTACATTTTATACCTATGCGCCGATTGCTACCACAGTGTGGGCAGGGGCGCTCCGTTTCATCGGGACCCAAAACGGTCAATTCGGTGTTAGGCATGTTGGCCGGTTTAATAAGAGTGAGAGCCACTGGTAAGACAACTTCCAGGATCACAATGGGCTGGAACGATGTTTTTACTGTGTTTAGAATGGTAATTTTCCAGCCAGCGAAAAAAAAATAATAAGAGGCACTCAGGAAACTGTACTGAAAATAGTTTGTCGGAGAAAAATTAAAATTTCAAGAGATCCATTCCCAAATTCACAGCTCAGGTAGTACACAGCATCATTTATCCAAATACTTTGCCTTGAAATTCACAGTCAAAATCGCCAAAAAAAATGTACGGAGCGACTCAAGCACGATGTGTGTCGAACAAGCGCGTATATACCGACTTTTTTTTCAAGCGATTTCAAAGAATTTTTGCAGGATTTCCACAGATTTCGAGATTTTCTAGTGAACTTGGGAAAATAAATAAAATGGAATAATGTTTGAAGCCATTAAAGGATTTCAAATACTTATAGAGATTCATATGCTTTTTTTAGAGAACTTAAATGAATAAGTTTAATTTAATTTAAACTCCAGAGAATTTCCATGAATTTTACGTGATTTCGTCAGATAAAGTTTCACGGAATTTTGAAGATTTCCAAACACATCAGGAGATTTTAAGGGATTCCACAGGATTTAAACAATTTCGCGGGACTTTTACGGTTGTCAAGGGATTTCAAAGTATTTTGTAGGTTTTCCAAAGATTTCAAGAAATTTCTAATGAATTTTTAAACTTAAATGAAATGAAATGAAATTTCAAGGGATTCCTAGCGATTTAAAAAAATTCAAGGGATATGAAGGTATTTCAAGGAACTCGCAAGATTCCGTGGTTTTAATAAATCTCCAAGAATTTCATGGGATTTCAAAGATTTCTAGGGATGTAAGCTTTTTTTTTAAGAACTTTATTGAATAGGTTTAATTTAAATTATATTCAAAGGCTTTCAAATGATTTACACTTTTTTGAATGGATTTTTAGTTTTTCCAAAGATTTCAATGGTTTCTGAGGAATTCTAAAGGATTTTAAGAAATATAAAAATTGTCAAGGGATTTCGAAGAATTTTGTAGGCTTTCTGAAGATATCAATGGATTTCTAGAGAACTTTGGAAAATAAATGAAATTTCAATAAATTTCATGGGATTCTTAGCGATTCGAGAGATTTGAAGGGATTTAAAAGTATTTCAAGGAATTTCAGGGAACTTTATTAAATAAGTTTAATTCAATTTATGTTTAAGGGATTTCAAATGATTTATAATTTACAGAATATATTACATTTTATTTCGAGTGGTTTCTACGGATTTCAAAAATTCAAAGAGAAAAAATTAAGATTTATAGGACCTCTTTTTTTTTAAACAGATCTTGGGGCATATTACGAATTTCAATGGATTTTTAGAGATTTTAATAGATATCAAAGATTGTTATGGATTTAAAAATATTTTCAAAGGTATCAAGAGACTTCAAGAGATTCCAGCATTTTTTTCTGTGTATTTCAAGTAAATTTGAAGAGATTTTATAGATAACAAGGGAAGTCACAAATTTTTGCTGTGTAAAGTTTATTTGTGCATAATCGCTATTTTTGTGTACTTTTATATGAAATTATGAGAGGTCTAAAATAAATTTTTCCCTTGTCGTTTTTCCATTTTTTATTCCTTTAATATTTTTGTATTATTTAGTCCAATGCTGGTTATCCTATAATTGTTTTCTATAATGAATTTCCTATAATCGATGAAATCTTTTGCAATCTGATACAATATTTTTCAATCATGCAAAATCTAGTGAATTTTTTATTACGTATTTTCATTATTATTTTAATTTCTAAATTTGCCGACCAATAATACCAGTTTCTTGAATAAAATATATTGATATAAAAAAATATTGATAAAATACAAAAGCTAATAAATATAAATAAAAAATATAAATATAAAAATGATAAATATATAAAATAAATATTTATGACATAAAATATATTGAATTTTATATCGAAAATATGAATAATAATATTTGCAATATTTAATGGTTAGTTTTTATATCAATATGTAATGAGATTAATGTTTTAATGTTCTATGCTTTTTTCTTTTCCGTAGTTCCACCTGATGTAACCAGTCGTAAATTTTGAAGACGTAAAATGAAAATTAATCCTGTTGTTAAGTATTGAAGATGTTATTTACCCCATTGTTCTCTCGTTTCTGCATTGTTCATATATTTGTTGTTTAGCTACCTTTCTAAATTACATTAAACCCATAATTAACTTCTGTAACGACAACCCTTCTTGCATAACTTAGTTAATTAAATATTGAAAGGTACGCATTTCTATTTTCAAGGAACGATTGTTTCACAAGTACCTATATTTAGTGTTATAATGAACACGAGAACCCTCCCAACAAATTGTAAATAGTTGGTTTTGCTAACAATGTAATCACTGCGTAACTTATTTTCGCCTCAAATGTCTCGTAATGACGTTTCTCCCTGCTTTGTTTTTACTCTTTTATTTTCATGTTTTATTTTCTATTCCTATCATTCCCTTCTCCGATATTATGGGGGATTCAAAATTAGTAACATTTACGAGACTGCAAAAATTAACAATTTTATGGTTCAAAACGAGGTGTGAATTACTCAGATTTTTGGTGTATACTAGATTGCAAAATTGCAAGATTGCATGAGATTGCGAAAAATTCCATTATAGAAAATTCATTATAAAAAATCATTATGCAGAAAACAATGATAGGATAATCAGCATTGAACTACAAAGAATAAAAAAAAATATTGAAAGAATTAATGTAAAAAGTGGAGAAACTACAAGGGAAAGATTTATCTTAGGCCACTCATAATCTCATATGAAAGTACACAAAAATAGCGATTTAGCACAAATAAACTTTACACAGCAAAAATTAGTTTAATTGTCAAATTTTTGTTATAAAAAATTAATTTAAAAAAAAAAACGATTTTTGAACCATTTAAATTCAATCAAAAAGCAGAATTTTTAACCAAATAGTTGAATCCTCAACCAAAGAGATGACTTTTCGACAAACAAGGTTAATTTTCTGAACAAACAGACGAATTTTCTATCAAATACACGAATTTTCTACTAAAAAGTTGATTTTCCAACATATAAAGGATAAATTTCCATCTAGAAATGGAATAATTAAATTGTCAGATAAAAAATTAATTTCTAACTGCACAAAATCAATTCCAAAAAGGAGAATTTTTAACCAAATAGTTAAATTTTCAAGCCAAAAAGACGAATTTTCCAGCAAAAAAGATATATAAATCATCTAATTTTCAACCAAATAGTTGCATTTTCAAGCCAAGAAGACGAAGGTTCTAGAAAAAGATATACATTTTTGACTAAAATTATGAATCTGCAACCAAAAATAAAATGGATTTTTTAAAGTAGTTTAACTGTGAACCAAGTAGTTGATTTTTCAACCAAAAAATGTTAATTCTCAAAAAAACATGTCATAGATCATTTATTAAATAAACACATTTAAATTTAAAATAAAAAACAGTTGAATTGAACCAAAAAATATGAATTTTCAACAGAATAGTTCAACATTCAACCCAAAAAACATTCAACCAAGAAAATAAAATAGACCAAAATAAAGAATCTTGAACAAAGTATGTATGTAGTGAAGCGCACAACTTGTGCAATGAACTCGACTTTTTTAATATGTCAGCTTTCCAATTCAAAACCTTATTGCGCAGACTCACTGATATTTATGTTGATTAATATCCGAACATTATTTGCTATACTTTTAATTTTCAATCATATTGAAATTATTACTTGCGTTGTCATAGCGGTCGTTGTTGAACTATTGCGCCAATATTTAGACTTAAACCTAATTTCTTTTTATCGTTAATACTATAATGTACACAAGGGCTGAGCCCGTTCACTGTTTCAATAAATAAATAAATAAATTTATGTAGTTAAACTTTTAGCCAAGTAGTTGAATTTTTATCCAAAAAAGATTTTATACCAAAAGAGACGAATTTTCAACAATAAAGTTCAACTTTCAACCAAATAGTTTCATTGTCAAACCAAAAAAGACGATTTTTTCCGAAGACAGTACAGTTTTCAACAAAAAATCTAATTTTAAATTAAGAAAGATTAATTTTTAACCAAATAGATAAATTTTCAATTAGGAAAAATTAAATATAAGCAAGATATTTGAATTTTTAAACTAAAAAAGATATTGTTTAAACCAAAAATTAGTCAAATTTTCAGTATAAAAAATTGATTTTCAACAAGAACAAAAATCAATTTTTGAAGCATTTGAATTCAACCGAAAAAGGATTTTTAACCAAATAGTTGAATCCTCAACCAAAATGATGAATTTTCAACAAAAAAGGTTAATTTTCAACCTAAAAAGACGAAAGTTCAACAACAAAAATTAATTTTTAAGCAAACAATTGCATTAATAACTAAGTAGTTGAAGTTTCCAGCATAGAAGATGAATTTTTAACAAAGTATTTGAACCTTTAACCAAATAGTTACATTTTTAAGCCAAAAAGGAGATGCATTAAATTTTTAACAAAATAGTTCGCCAAAAAAACAGAAGGTAATTTTTGTTGCAGGTAAACATTACTCTGAAATCGCTGTCAAAATTACATTTTGTTTTTTCTGTGTTGGTTGTTTACTCAAATAATTGAATTTTCAACCTACAAAGATGCATTTTCAACAAAATGTTCGAATTTTGAACGAAAAAAAAAGATTAAAATGCAACCAAAAGCAGTTGAATTTTTAACATAATAGTTGAATTTTAAGCTAAAAATACGAAATTTTCAGAAAAAAGTTGAATTTTCAACGGGAAAAGTTCATTTTTAACCGAGGGGTTAATTACTCGGTTTTTGGTGTTCAATAGATAGCAAAATTGCAAAATATTGCACGAGATTGCAAAAGATTCCATGGATTATAGGAAATTCATGTTAGAAAATCATTATATAGAAAACAATTATAGGATAATCAGCATTTGACTGAATAATTACAAAGATATTGAGGGAATTGATGTAAAAAGTAGAGAGACTACCAGGGAAAGATTTATTTTAGACCTCTCATAATCTCATATGAAAGTACACAAAAATAGCGAGTATGCGCAAATAAACTCAACACCGGCAGAAATTTGTGAATTCCCTTGATATCTTTAAAATCTCTTCAAATTTAATTGAAATACATATGAAAAACTATTTGAATCTCTTGAAGTCCTTAATACTTTCGACAATATTTTTAAAAACATTAAAATCTTTGTTATATATCTATTAAAATCGATTAAAATCCATTTAAATTTTGTAATATCCCGCAAAATCTCTAAAACAATTAATGGTCCTATAAATCCTAATTTTCTCTCCTTGAATTGTTGAAATCCGTAGAAATCCCTCAAAATAAAATTTAATTTATTCTGTAAAGTAAAAGTTATTTCAATTCTCCAGGAGAAATGTTCAAATCCCTAGAAGTCTTTGAAGTCCCTCGAAAATTTTGGAGATTTAATAAAATCCTTTGGATCTTGTGAAATTCCTTGAAATCTGAGGAATAGCTAAAAATCCCTGGAAATTTAATGAAATTTTCTTTATTTTCTAAAGTTCTCTAGAAATTCCTTGAAAATGGATATTCTACAAAATTCTTTGAAATTCCTTAAAATCTTGTAAATCTCTTAAAATTCTTTAGAATTACCTAAAATCTCTTGAATATAATTTACATTTAACCTACTCATTAAAGTTCTCTAAAAGAATCGTTAAAATCCCTAGAAATCTTTGAAATCTCTTAAAATCCTTGGAGATTTTAATAAAATTTATTTTCCAAAGTTCTCTGGAAATCCCTTGAAATTTTTTACATGTCTTAAAATCCTTTAGAATCCCTTAAAACCAATTGAAATCGGTAGGAAAAGTAAAAATCCATTTAAAAAAAGATATATAGGAATCTTTGAAATTTCATGAAATCCTTGGAGATTTGATAAAATCATTGAATTTTGTGAATTCCTTGAAATACCTCCAAATCCCTTGAAATTTTTGGAATCGCTAGGAATCCCTTTACAATTTACATTTCATTTTATTTCATTTATTTTCCAAATTTCACTAAAAATGTCTTGAGATCTTAGGAAATCTTAGAAAATACATCGAAATCCCTTGACATCTTTGGAAAACGTAAAAATCCTCAAAAATCCCTTGAAATGTTTAGAAGTTTTTTGAAAACCGTGAAAATATGTTTAATCACTTGAAAACCTATGAAAACCTTTGAAAATTAGTTTAAATATTTAGAAATCTCATGCAATCATTATAAAAGCCTTACAGCCCGTAAAAGTCACGCGGAATTGGTTTAAATCTTATGAGATGCCTTGAAACCTCCTGATATGTTTGGAAATCTTCAAAATTCCATGAAACATCATCTGAAGAAATCATTTCAAACTCATGGAAATTCTCTGGAGTTAACATTAAATTAAACTTATTCATTAAAGTTCTCTAAATAAAAAAATGTTTAAATCTCTATACATTTTTGAAATCGGTTAATCTTGTGAAATTCCCTGAAATACCTTAAAATCCCTTGAAATCTTTGAAATCACGAGGAATCGCTTCAAATTTAATTCCTATTTTATTTATTTTCCCAAGTTCACTAGAAATATCTTGAAATCTATGGAAATCCTACAAAACTCTTTGAAATTCCTGGAAATTATTTAAATTTCCTGAAATCCTTTTGAATTCCTTAAAATGCCTGTAAAAGTTTGGATATCTCTGAATTCCTCTAAACTCCCTCGAAATTTTTCGGAATTCCTTGAAATCCATCAAATCAGTTGAAAAGATTTAAAATCCGCGGAAGTCTCTCGAAATTGGTTAAAATCCTTTGGAATCCCCTGAAACCTCCTGGTATATTTGGAAATCTTTGAAATTGCGATATATTTTTATGAAATCTGACGAAATCGCATAAAGTCAATCAAAATTATCTGGAATTCAAATTAAATGTAACTTATTCATTGAAGTTTTCTAAAATACCTTTTAAATACCTATAAATGTTTGAAATCCTTTAATCTGGTAAAATTCCCTGAAATACCGAAATTCACTAGAAATATCTTGAAATCTTTAAAAACCTACAAAATTCTTTGAAATCTTTTAAAATCCTTGGAATCTCTTTAAATCCTTCAGAATTCCTTAAAACATCCTGATCTGCTTTAAAATCTTTAAAATGCCGTGAAACTTCATTGTAATCTGACGAAATCGCATAGACTCCATGGAAATTCTCTGGAATTCCTTGAAATTCTTTTAAAAAAATTGAAATCCTATCTTAAATAAATAAATCATGATTTTTATAAAAACGCGAAAAGATAATAAAAAATTGCATAAGATTGCATAAGATTTCAGAGAGAGAGTGTACACCAGATTGCAGGAGTGATGAACCCCTCGGTCCAAAATGATGCTTTGTTTTTCTCTCTATGATTTTTTGCAAATGAATCGTAAACATAATCGATGACTCTATTTTTGGAATTGTAGGGCAGATTCGATTTGACCTACTCAGAGAATTAGACTTCCGGTCCCGAAATCAGTGGTTCCAAGCTGTATGTGGTCAGACGGGTCAAGTTTACCGGACCTCTCTGATTCCATAAACCCTTTTGGCTTAGTCAAGTCTGTGTTTTGCTTCGACCGGCGTAAAATCACCCCCCAACCCACCCACTTACACCCCAACTCCCTCCCTCTATCTCTCTCTCATCGTTTCTTCCTCAGAAAACCCTCCCTATTTTGACCCTCCTGCTGCGTACCATTAGTGTTGCACCCCGCGAACATTTCGGCTAGTGACCTCTCGACGAATTGCTACACGTCCTAAATGACGATAACACAATTACGATTCGATTTACCTCACGAAATATCAGCCAAGAGGGAATTTTCAAACTGATTTAACCTTCAATTGAGTAAATATTTTTATTTTTTTAATTATATGCTATAAATTATTCCAGAAAATTTTAAATAAAATATCTCAAGTGAAAAAGCTGTACATTTAAATTTTGATAGATGAGGTTTTGGTATCAAGGTCGGAAGCTTTCAACTTCAAGAACAATCAAGTTTGAAGGTTTAAATTTGAGGGGTACTTAAGTTTGACATAATGAAATATTAGAAACTTTAAAGTTGAAGGTATTTGAGTTTCCAAAGTTTCAAGTTTGCCAACTTTCAAGTTCAGGAGAATTCAAATATCGAAGCTTTCAAGTTCGAGTAATTAAAGGATAAGCTTTAAATTTCAGGAGAATTCAAGTATGGAATCTTCAAAATTGAGGGAAATTAAACTTAGAAGCTTTAAATTGCAGAGGAATTCAAGAAATTTGATAGATTACAAGGAGAAATCGAGTTCTGAAGCTTTTAAGTTAGGAAGCTTTCAAGTTGCCGAGAATTAAATTTCAATTTTCGTAGATGTGGTTTTGATATCAATATCGGAAGCTTTCACGTTCAAAAGCAATATAAACGCTAAAGGTTAACGGATTTAAATTTTCAAACTTTCTAGTTTGTAAGCTTTTAAGTTAAATAGAATTGAAATATGGAAGCTTTCAGGTGCGAGTTATCAAATTTTGCAAGCCTTTAATTTTTAGAGAATTCAAGTATGAAATCTTTAAAATTAAGGGTAATCAAGTTTAAAGATTTTCAAATGCAGAGAAATTCGAGAAGTTTGAGAGCTTTCAAGTTCAAGAGAATTCAAGAATGGAAGCTTTCATGTTTGAGGAATTAAATTTGGTAATAATTTCAGGAGAATTCAAGTACAGAATCTTTAAAATTCTGGGAAATCCAGTTAAGAAGCTTTCAATTGCAAAGGAATTCAAGAAGTTTGAAAGATTACAAGTTTAGGAGAAATCGAGTGCTGAAGCTTTCAAGTTCGTGAGCTTTCAAGTTGAAGATAAATAAATTTTGGAGCTTTCAATGTCAGGGGAATTTAAATTCAAACTAATAAAACATTATAAACTTTAAAGGTTAAGGGATTCAAACTTTCAAACTTACAAGTTTGTAGGCTTTCCAGTTCAATAGAATTCAAATATAGCAGTTTTCAAGTTCAAGGAATTAAATTTGACAAGCTTTAAATTGCAGGATAATTCAAGCATAGGATCTTTCAAATTCAGGGAAATTAAATTTAGAAGCTTCCAATTACAGAGGAATTCAAGAAATTTGAAAGATTACAAGTTCAAAAGAAATCGAGTTCTGAAGCTTTCAAGTTTGGAAGCTTACAAGTTACTGATAATTAAATTTCTATTTTAATAGATCTGGGTTTGGAAGCAATATCGGGAGCTTTCAACTTTAGGAGCAATCGGGTTTGTGAACTTTTAATTTAGGAGTGTTTGAGTTCAAACTAATTAAACCCTATAAGCTTTAAAGATTTAGGGATTCAAGTTTTCAAACTTTCAAGTACAAGAGAATTCAAGTATAGAAGCTTTGAGGTTCAAGGAATTAAATTTGGTAATAATTTCAGGAGAATTCAAGTATAGAATCTTTGAAATTCAGGAAAATCAAGTTTACAAGTTTTTAATTTCAATAGATGTGGTTTCGATATCAACATCGGCTTTCAAGTTCAAGAGCAATAGAGTTTGGGAGCTTTCAATTTCAGGAGAATTTAAGTTCAACCTAATTAAACAATATAAACTTTAAAGGTTATGGAATTCAAGTTTTCAAACTTTCAAGTTTAGAATCTTTCAAGTTCAAGAGAATTTTTGGAGATTGGAGGCTTTCAATGTCAGGAGAATTCAAGTTTGTAAGCTTTAAAGTTTAGGAGATTCAATTTTTCCAGTTTTCTTGCTCGAGAGAATTTAACGTTGAAAGCTTCCGATTTCCGGAGAATTCAGTTTAAGAAGAATTCTATTTTGAAAGCTTTGAAATTCAAGAAATTCAAGTTTTGAAGTTTTCATGATCAGGAAAATTTAAGTTTGAAAGCTTTAAAGTTCCGGGAATTCTATTTATTTCCAGTAGAATTCCGGTTCATAAACTTTAAAGATCAGGACTATTCAAGCATGTTATCTTTAAAACATATAGGGTTTCCAATTTTAGAAGAAGCTGTAGAAGCTTGAAGTTTGAAAGCTTTAAATTTAGAATTATCAAGTTTTTAAGCTATTAAGTTCAGGAGAAATCAAGCTTGCTAGCTTTCTAATTCAAAAGAAATCATGTTTTGTTAGCTTTATTTTATATTTAAATACGTTGTCTCTGGTTACGGAATTTTCTGTAACTCTAACCCCCCTTCCATCTCGTTCAAGACTATAACTTTACGGAAAATTCCATAACCATAGACAGTGCCATTTAAATATTAGAACCTTGTGATTTTACTTGTCATGTGTCATGCATCATATTTAAATTCTCCTATGCTACATTTGTAAAGGACTTTTTCACGAAACCTTAAAAAATGTTCACATGTGTGAGATCAATATACGTCCGGGTTTACGTGCCAAGACGTAGTTTGCTGTTCAAATCGATGAGCAGCAAGAGAGTTTGGCATATACAAAAAGAGACGTGGCAGAAGGAAATATTTAGCATCTATATATTTTTATATCAATAACACATATATAATTTTTAATACAAATAAAGTAGAATCATGAGACACCTAAGGAATTGTTAAATAAAAAAGGGGTTTATTCCATTCAGGCACGTGCTGGAAAAGGGGCACAAAACAAACTCTCCTAAAAATTATACTTGAAAGTTTCAAAACTTGACTTCTTTTGAACTTGAAAGCTTTCGATCCTAAAATATTCCAATCATGAAATCTTTCAAAATTGAATTCTTTTGAAATCTCTCAAACTTGAATTCTCGTAAACTTGAAAGCTTCCAATATTTTTCTATTCTCATTTATTCAATTTAAAAACAGAATAATCAGGTTAATTAAATCTACTGCACAGGTATTTTAATATTCGCATATTTGTTGGTCCTTGGCTCTAGGGGATGAAAGGGGGTAAATTCTGGTCCCTCGTGTTGAATATTTGGGTTATGCTGTGAATGACAGTCTAAATACGATGGAAGGGTCTATCGTGCGATGCGTTGGAGAATCTATCGTGGACCAGAAGGCCACGCTTAAGGGTAGAAAAGGAAAAAGGGGTTGTTTGAGGCTGGGGAACAGGGGGTGGGTCGTCTAAACTCCTCGTGAAAACACGTGCGAGCTATCTCACCTCCCTCGCTTCCAGGGCCGCCCGGAACCTTCCAAAAAGCCCAGGGATCGACTTCTGATAAAGCTGACTAGACTCGAATCGAGGAAGTAAAAAGGACTTCCTAAAAAAGTGTTCCGCTTGACTTATTACTCCATTTTTCATGCTACCCCACTCCTGAATTTTCCTGCACTTAAAAGCCTCTAAACATGAATCATCCGGAACTTGAAAGCTTACAAACTTAAAAAATTTCAGAATTGTATCCTTTTCAAATTGACTTCTCCAGAACTTGAAAGCTTCAAACCTTGTATCTTCTTGAGTAGATGAATAAATAAAACTTGAATTCTCTCAATTTTTAAGTTTACAAACTTGACTTCTCCTTAATTTCAATGCTTCATACCAATAATTCTTCTTAACTTGAAAGCTTCCAAATTTGAATTCTTCTAAACCTCAAGGGTCCCGTACTCAAGATCAAGCTTCCATATTAACTTTCCAGAACTTCAAAACTTCCAAACTTAAATTCCCTGAAATTCATAGCTTGAAAAGTTCAAAACAGAAATTCTCCAGAATTAAAAAACTCCCATATTTGACCTCTCCTCAACTTGAAAGCTTTCAAACTTGAATTCCCTGAATTGAAAAGCTTCTGACTGTATATTCCTTTGAACTTAAACGCTTTTACACTCAACATCAAAATTCCAATATTGATTTTCTTGAACTTTAATGCTTACAAATTAGAATTTCCTAAAATTGAGTGCTTGAAAGCTTCAAAACATGAATTCTCCAGAACTTGAAAACTTTCCATCTTCATTTTGACCAACTTGAAAGCTTCAAATAATAAATATATGAACATGAAAGCTTCCATACTTGGTTTTTTAATAAGTTGAAAGCTTCCAAACTTAAATTTTCTGAAAAGTTAATAACATGAATTCCACAGAACTTGAAAACTCAAAAAATGTATTGCCCCTCAACTTGAAAGCTCTTAATTTTTAATTCTTTGGAAACTGAAAGCTCTTTCACTCAATATCAAGATCACAATATTGGTTTCCTTGAACTTCAAAGCTTACAAACTTGAATTTCCTGAACTGAAGAGATTGATAGATTCATAACACGAATTCCACTGAACTTGAAACCTAAAAAAAGCTATTGCGCCTCAACTTGAAAGCTTCCAAACATCAATTCTTCTTATCTTAAAAGATTGCGATTTTTTCAACCTAGAAGTTCCTACAGTCAAGATCAAGCTGCCTATATGAACTTCCTTGAACTTGAAAGCTTTAATCCCTGAATTCTCTGAAATAGAGAGCTTTGAAAGCTTAAAGAATGAACTATACAGAACTTCATATCTTTCAAACTTGGTTTAGGCTTAAATTGAAAGCTTCCAAAATGGAATTCTTCTGTAATTTAAAGCTGCCAAACTTGAACTATCCTGAACTTGAAAGGTTCAAAACTTTAATTTCCTAAATCTGTAAGTTTACAAACTTTATTTCTCCTCATTTAAGAATTTTTCAAGATTTCAAGCTTCCAATATGGATTTCCCTGTACTTGAAAGCTTTCAAACCTGAATTCTCTGAAATAGAGAGACTTGAAAGCTTTAAAAGACATAATATCCAGTTATCAAAATTTTCCAAGCTTGATTTAAGGCTCAAATTGAAAGCTTTCAAAATAACATTCTCCTGTAATTTAAAGCTACCAAACTTGAATTATCCTGAACTTGAAAGTTTCAAAACTTGAATTCCCTAAATCTGTAAACTGACAAACTTTATTTCTTCTTATTTTCAAAGTTTCCAAGTTTTGAAGCTTTCAATATTTATTTCCCTGAACTTGACAGCTTTCAAACCTGAATTCTCTGAAATCGAGAGCTTTGAAAGCTTTAAAACATGCACTATCCAAAACTTCAAAACTTTCAAACTTGATTTAACCTCAACTTAAAAGCTTCCAAAATAGAATTCTCCTATAATTGAAAGCTACCAAAATGGAATTATCCTAAACTTGATTTACCTGAATTTGTAAGTTTTCAAACTTGATTTCTCCTTATCTTGAAAGTTTTCAAGTTTTCAAGCTTCCAATATTAATTTCCCTGTACTTGGAAGTTTTGAAACCTGAATTCTCTGAAATAGAGAACTTTAAAGACTTTAAAGCGTGAACTATCTAGAAATTCAAAGCTTCCAAACTTATTTTACCCTGAACTTGAAAGCTTACGAAATAGTATTCTCTATTAATTTAAAGTTGCTAAACTCGAATTATCCTGAACTTGAAAGCTTCAAAACTTAAATCCCTTAAATTTGTAAGTTTGCAAACTTGATTTTCCCTTATCTGTAAAGTTAAAAAAAAAATTATTTATTCCTAACTTGAAAGCTTCCAAATTTGAATTCCTAAAAACTTAAAAGCTTTGCTACTCAAGATCAAGCTTCCAATTTTGATTTTCTTGAACTTGATAGTTTTCAAACTTCCTAACTTGATTTCGCGTCAACTTGAAAGCTGTCAAACTAGAATTCCCTGAACTCTTAGCTTCCAAACAATCCAAACTATAATGCTTATAAATTCAACGCGTGGGCTCGACACGTGTTCTTCTAAGCCTATGCGTAAAAGCTCCTCAACGAGAATCCTCCTCCACCAAATTACTCCGTGTCGTTTCCCTCACGCCCACGCCTTTCGGCCTTTCCTCCTCTTGATGTCTTCCCCCACCATAGAGCTTTTGCTTACTCCCAGGGAAAACTCGAAAGCAACTTCAACGCACAAGGAAGAAAATCGCTGCATTTTTCTCACCACGCTGGTCGATCGATTCTGAAACCACAGCCGATTTGACCTCAATTTCCTTATACGAAATTCTATCAAATTTCTAATTTGGATATCCTGTGGATCTCGTGTTAATAATTATATGCCGTATGGACAAATATCCGACAGATCTTGAAAGTATTGACCAAAAATTTAAATATATTATTACTAATAAATATAATAAAAAACTAATAAATATATTATTACTAGATAGTTGCGGTTTTTTCTGAAATTTTTAACTTTTTGTTCATTTTTCAATTCGAGTGACGTTATAATTAATTCAAGTTAACAAAAATAACTGTCTAAACAATTTATTGTTATTGTTAATAATATTCTCTTTGCTTAATGGTAGAAAGTTGGGTTTTTTCTGACATTTTTAACTTTTTGTCTATTTTTAAAATGGAGTGACTTAATAATTAATTCAATTGAGCAAAAATGATTGTTTAAACATATTATTATTGTTAATAACTATTTTTATCTATATTAGTGCCAGATAGTTGCGGATTTTTCTGAAATTTTAAACGTTTTGTCCACTTTTCACTTAATGAAGTAATAATTAATGCAAGTTAGCAAAAACATTTGTTTAAACAATTCAATATTGCTTATATCTATCTTCTTTAGGTAAGTGCTAGAAAGTTGCTTTTTTTCTGAAATGTTTAGCTTTGCTTTGCCTTTTTAGTTATGAACAAATAATAAATAAACATCAGAGAAAAAATATTTTTTAAACAATCTATTTCTTCTTCGTGAATACATTTTACTAAAGGGGGGGGGGGCTGATATCAAAATATGTGCAATTCCAAATTTTTCGTTAACGCTTTGCAATAAGGTTTTTGTTGTAATTCAAAACAAAACGTTTACAAATCATGTATAGACCTATAAGTCCTCCCACCTACTCCTAATCATTCCGTTCTTTCTTTTTATCGCTTGTGTAAGATAGCTTTTTTTTTAAATTAATTTTTTTTAACATTGGAAAAAGAGCTAAAAAAAATTCATTCAAAAAATACAATACTATTTAAGAAATTATTATTGTTGAGGTTCACTTATTATTAGCTCATTACTAAAAAGTCAAAGCAAAACTAAAGATTTCAGAAAAAAACAACTTTCTGGCATTACTTTAAGAGAGGATAGTTATAAACAATAATCAATTGTTTAAATAATCGTGTCTTTGTTAACTTGCATTAATTATTACCTCACTAAGTGAAAAGTGCACAAAAAGTTTAAGAATTCAGAAAAAAAACCGCAACTTTTTAGCACTTATCTAAGAGATGAATAAAAAATAATAAATTGTTGAAAAAACTACATATGTTTCTTAATTTGCATTATTTATTACTTTACTAAGTAAAAAGTGGGTAAAAAGTTGAACATTTCAAAGGAAAAAGCAACTATCTAGCATTAATAAAGAAAAAGATAGTTATAAACAATAATAATTTGTTTAAATAATTATATTTGCTAAATTAAACTAATTATCAACTCACTCTAAGTAAAAGGTAGATAAATAGTTGTTAATTTCAGGAAAAAACGCAACTTTATAGCATTATTCAAATTGAATATTATCAACAAAAATAATAAATTTTTTACACAATTGATTTTGTTAACTTTAATTAATTTATTTAACTCACTCTAATTAAAAATTGGACAAAGAGTAGAACATTTTTGGGAAAAACTGCAAATTTCTAGCATTATTCTAAGAGAATATTATTAACTATAATAATTAATTGTTTGAACAATTATTTTTGTTAACATCGATCAACTATTATCTCACTCTAATTGAAAATTGGACAAAAAGTGGACTATTTTTGAAAAATTCGCGACTTTCTATCTCTGTTTTAAGAGAAATTTGCTAAAAACAATAATAAATTGTTCAAACAATTTATGTGAACATCTAATTAGCAGCATAAAGTACTATTTTATATATGAAAAACAATTTGAAATTTTTGAAACGCAAAAAAATCATAATTAGCATCACAAACTCGCAAAACCCATTTTTTCACTTCTGGGGTTTTTTGGGACCCTATAGAAGAGACTTATAGGGGTGATATTTGAAAATTAATATTTAATTCGTATTCCATGGCTACTTCTGAACATAAATGTGGAGTTTTAACTTCCGGGCGATTTGCATGAAAATTTAAGAAAAAAAATTCGGACCACCATAATAACCACATATCCCTTAAATATCCAGTGATCCTAATATCCTCTGTATTTCAGAATATTTTAGTCTACAGGAAGAAAATTGATATATTTTACCAGGATTTCCGGGAGAAATCTCGAATATCCTATGGATATGCTACAGATATTCTTGTGATTTCCGAATATCTTAAGGATATTCACTAGATATCCCATGGATTCGCAATTTTTTAGGTAAAGATAAATCTTTTTTTCATCTATTTTGGTATAGTATGTGGATAATTTTTTTTTCCTTTTAAAGGACTTTTTTCCTCTCAAGTGCCTCTGTGTTCGTAAAAGTGTAAAGAGTGGCCTCCATCCCTCGGGGACGTACATCGTACGAGTTGAAAAGCTCAACTAGCGACCCGAGAAAAATAAGCGCAGTGCGTGTGAGTTGCGAACGGTAGCGATCGATGCTCCGCACAACGTGCACGCACAGCTAGTCAGAAGCACGTGGTGCGTGAAGCCCCCTTCACCGCATTCCTCACCTTCCAAGAGCCACGCATCACAGGCGGAAGCTGCCTTCTGAAACCCACAGTGGCGTAGCAAAAGAAAAATTACATCAAACATCATCTTATTTAATTGTCTACTTTTTTATTATTTTCAGCTTTCAAGTCTAGAATGTGTCAAGTTTCAGAGCTTGAAAGTCGAAACTTTTTCAATTTTGAGAGCTTTCAAACATTAATTCTCTTTTCCATCTTTATTTATTAAAAAAAAATAAATAAGGCATTTGAATTCTCCGCGGAGTTCTCAGCAAATTTAGATTGAAAGCTTCTGAACTTGCAAGAATTTGAATTCTTTTGAATGTGAAAATTAAAGTGTCCGAATTTGAATTCTTTTGAATGTGAAAATAAATTAAATTTTAAAATAAATTAAAGTGTCAGAATTTAAATTCTTTTGAATGTGAAAATAAATTAAATTTTAAAATAAATTAAAGTGTCCGAATTTGAATTCTTTTGAATGTGAAAATTTCAAAACCTGAATTCCGCGAATTTAAAAGCTTCAAAGAAGTCCAAATTTTAATTCTCCTGAATGCGAAATTTTCAAAAACTTGAATTCTATGAATCTTAAAGTCTCCATACTTCAAATCCGTCAGTTTAAAAGCTGCAATACTTGAAATCTTTGAATTTAAAAGCTTCAAGATTTAAATGTCCTTAACTTGAAAGCTTTAATATTTGAATTATCTTCGGAGTTCACAGGAAATTTAAATCGAAAGCTCCTGAACATGCAAGATTCCAAACCTAAAAATCCTGAACTTCAATTATTTAGAACATGACAGCTTCTTGATTACCTCCTCCTCCTCCTCCTTCTTCTTCTTCTTCTTCTTCTTCTTCTTCTTCTTCTTCTTCTTCTTTTTATTGATTCTCGAATATTGTTTTTCTTGAAATTGATAGCTTCAAAACTTAAATTCCCTTGAACTTTAAGGCTTCCACACTTGAAAGTTTCCAACCTTTAATTCTCCTGAATTCGAGAATTTGAAAACTTAAATTCCGTGAATTTGAAAGCTTCAATAGAGCCACTGGATATTGTAAGGGCATATAAAATTCACATGGCCGTTCCAGTTGGCCCCTATTGTCTTTAAAATCGAGTTTGAAAATTTAATTTGTGTATCATATGGCTTTGTAGGAAATTTCAAAGCCATATGTTTTGAAAATTTAATTTTCAAAATCGATTTTAAAGACAACAGGGGCCAACCGGAACGGCCATGTTAATTTTATATGCCCTTGCACTATCCAGCGGCCCAATACTTGAATTACGTGAACGTAAAACTGCAATACTTGAAATTTTTGAATTTAAAAGCTTCAATACTTGAATTTCCTTAACCTCTATATATTATTAAGCCATTTCCATTCGGGGTAGGCGTGAATTGCTCGGTTGGAAAGTAGTAGTGTGTGGATGGGTATATGGGTAATTGTCAAATCAGAAGAAAACTTGAAGTCCCAGTAATATAACATTAACTTAAAAACTCGTACTGATTTTTTTTAAATTTAATAAATAGTTATTATCATCCTCCACAAAATGGTCATTTTTTTTAATTTGCGTTCCTATTTACGTTAATCTAATGGAAGAACACCCCAAACGTCATTACCGTACGGCGTCCTAACCTCACTTTGCACAAGGATAAACTGTTTTTCTCCTTTTTTTACACAGTAACCTAAAAAACACTTATCGTACCAAGTTTGTAAACTTTAGATGAACATAAATTTAATTTATGCACATTTTTTAAGTCAAATAAATAATAACCTTAAAGTCTGTCCCTCGATTTTTGTCATTCCAGACGTCATTACCGTACGTCTTTTTTTCTAGTAAAATATTGCAGTTACAATTGAGTAATAAATACAGAAATATTAAGCGTATTGTTTAATACAAGATTCTATAAAATTGAGCTTAAAATATTAACTCTTTTTTTTAAATCTGATATTAAAGGTGAAAAGTGCATTTTGATAACAAAAACATCATTACCGTACGTGAGTTAAAACCCAGTTTCGGAGTGAACCAAAATTATAAAAACCATTCCGTTACTTGCTCAGCGGTGTTTTCTTTCATAAGTAGGTGACTTTTTATAATTAAAATCTGTGTTTTTTTTATAAATATTAAAAAAGGCTAAAGTTCAACAATTTTCTCGCATCATTCCCGTACTGTACAATAGCGGAGTGTACGACTGCTTAAATGCGCGTACGCATGGATCAGGTGAGCCGGTTTGTTTTCTGTTTTCTAACCTCTATTTATAAATATACAGATCTTAAGAATTGAGCTAAATAAGTTAATTAGAAAGGAAGAGACGTGTTACAAATTATATTACAGCACAGGTAGGTAGATTTTTTATTAATAATATACTGTATACTTTATTTAATTTTTATTCACAATTGTGACAAATTAATGAATTTTGTAGGTTTCAGATTTGATATGTAGCCAGTCTCAGTCGTCTCCATAAAAAGTGGAACTTCTCTTGAAATTGAAAAAAAAATGATAATCTACAATAGTTAAATATGTCGTTTTTTCTAAATGGCATGCGATACAGTATTCGCTTTTAAACTTTTTAAAAGCTTGTGCTCTCTTTCATCAAACTCCCGACGTCAAATCCACTTTACGTATTTCATGTAAGAATTTCATTATTATTCCTCATTTTCAAAACTTATATTTCATTGTTAATATTGATATATACTAAAAGACTCTGAATCTGAAAATTTTGTCCGTTTTCTTTCTCTCCACAGACATCTTGGATTTCTCCCACCCAATCTATCAACCGGCATTTTACCGGACCGTCAGTCATGCAGTTCGCCGGACCGCGTCGCTCCCGCCTGTCGGGCTGGCTATATGCCATCAATGATGTGCACATTGAGGTGCATATCTGCCGGCACTTCGGTCCGATCGATCTGACCGCGGACCGGCATATCGCTTGCAGTCGGCGGGCATTTTGCTATCTGGGACCCATCTATTCGTTGGCAAGTTTTTCAATTTGTGAATTTATTTATAAAGTTGTTCATAACTGAACAATTAATATTCCAAGGAAGATTTTTTTCAAGTAACTTAACATTGATTCTGTGAAAAAAAGAACCTATCTGTTGAAAATGGACTAAAATACGTATTTGTTCAAACAATTAGACATTGCTATCAGATATTAGGGCATCATGATTATTATTTATGTTCAAGATTCTTTTAGTAATTTTTTTTGAACGAGCGAAGTCTTCAGAGCGATAAATTACAGAAATATGTATTTGTGTATTAAATTGGTTTATAACATTGACAATTTACATTAGATCAAACAAAAAATGGTAACTAAGCAAAGTTTTTACGTATACTCAATTGGAAAAATAAAGTGTTTACGTATTTTTAATCCTGAAATGGGATTTTCACCAATTAATTTGTTTGTAAAAAAATGAAAGAATGTATTTTAATATTGAAAGATGCTGAACGTTTTTGGTGACTTATGATCCTTGGAAGACAAATAAAAATACAGATTAAAATAATAGGTGTTATAGTACTCTTAATAAATTCTGGGGCATAGCATTACAGTGTACAACAAATTTATCTTTCACGCTTGATCAATAACTATGAACATATTGATTTCATACAGAAAATTACAAGAGGTGAAAAATTGTGTCCAATTTGAAAATAATGTATCTGTCATATGTAAGAAAAATTATTACATACTGACGCTTACTTCATGACTGTTGAACACATCCATCTCACAACCCCAGAAAATCATTTTATATATATATATATGTATATATAATGTACCTGCGTATTTTGAAAACAGTGTATAGGCAGTAAGAGAGACACTTATAATCCAACAGTTAATAATATCACAAAAAGCACTTGACTGAACTGAAAACGTGAATGTGATAAGTTTAAACCTTATTTAGGCATCTGCGTAAGTAGAAATCGTTTTTATTTGTTTCAAGAAACACCTTTTACTTCTTAGTTATAATTAATTATTCATATATGTATACGTGTTCAAAGTCCTTTTTCACATTTACATTTCTAGACAAGGCATATGAAATCCTCTCATCCGCGATTGATTTAGCAAACTAATGACTGACAATTGAACTCCTTCTTTTTAAACGCAGGTACCCTGAAAGAACAGGCGATCTCTTCACCATTCAGCAACGCAATTCAATCCCGAAATTAATTTTTGTAAGTGATCTTTTTCAAGAAAGGTGATGTTCTTTCTTCCGCTTTATATTGTCCCTTCATAATGAGAATGTAAATTAAAAAAGGGCCTAATTAATTTTGTTTATTTTCCAGAGATATAAGGTAAATGCACTGGTAATCGTCACTGCATTAGTTATCGTGAGATGGCCCAATATTTTTTGTATAACAAGACTCGCTCTTGCCGCGTGTGATGAAAAATGTGATTTTGGTAAGTTTAAGTGCCCGTTTATCAAATTAGCAGACTTTTCTCGTGTTAATACTTGGTTACATGTCTGACGATTACTAACGCATTTGTATAATTTGAATTTTAATCGTGAATAAAAATTGACTCCAATCAAAGATCATGTGAAGTGATCAAAATTGAGTTTTTCTATATCTGCTTTAATCGGTTAAGCCCTTTGTGAAAAAAAGGATTGCGTTTTAAATAAATTAATCATTTAGAATCTTATAAAAGTATGAAGGAAACTAGCGTGGTCCTTGTTATAGGGGTAACATTTTTTTTTACAGAATATGCAGTGCTTTCAACGCCCTGTTTCTTGCGAGTTTATTGCGTGAAATGAGATGACCTGCAGTTTTCCGCCCAATCGTATAACATCTGGAGCACTGAAAAAAATGTGCTGGATCCAAGAATATACGTTTCTCTGGTTTCTTTTCTTAGTATCAAGAATTTGTTTACTTGAGTCGAGTAAAAATTGTTTGGAGGCAAAAGAGTTTCAACTAAAAAAATTCATTACTTTGGTGATATTTTTTTAATATAAATAAATATTTCTTTGCGTTCTTGGAAGCTAAGAACCTAGTTTCCTTGAATCTGTTTTTTACACAGAAATATTTCTCTATTTCAATGAAATCGATTCTCCAATTTCACTATATGTCCAGAAAGAAACCAGAAGTAGATATATTTCATGTTCGAAGAAAAACTGTAACACGTACTTACGCTTATATCTCTCACCAACTATAGATGCGTTTTTCTCGAAAAGCGGTTTTTCGAAGTTCTAACTTTAAAAACTCCTCGGCATTTTTTTTCAACCAAACGAGTTCGTCATGGTCTTAACATTCCATCCGGATAGCACAAGAGTTTCCCTGAACATTCCTGGAACATTCCAATGTAAGGTTCGGAGAAATCCGAAAAATGTCCCAGGAAGGTACCCGGAAGTAGTTAAATGTCCATATATCAAGGAAGATTCCCAAGGAAGGTTCCTGGAATGTTCGTGACAAATTTTCCAAAAAAATGTTCCAGGAAGGTTCCCGAAAGGATGTAAATGTCCGCGTATCAAGGAAGGTTCCCAAGGAAGGTTCCGGGAATGTTCGTGGAAATATTCCTGGACATGCGGACATTTACCTACTTCCGGGAACATTTTTCGGAATTCTCCGACCCTTACATTGGAATAATATGATCTTATAATGTTTTTTGTCTACATGGTCGATTATCAATATTTTGTGAATATTGATTATTAATTTTTTAAGTTGTGAAAAAATCTCTCTAGCTCCGCGGGGATTCGAACTTACTTACCCCGAAAGGGATTTGACTTAATGGTATAATAATAATAATAATGACTACAAAATGAGAGAATATTTTGAAATGCTGAAGCTAAAATCAAATAAATCGTTGAAGTACTATGGCACTACGGTTAAACTTAATTAAAATAAACTATTTTGGGCTGTTTGAATATTTTCTTTCGAAAATCTCATTGTCTAAAATGGTCAATTTTTGGGAAATCACCTTTATATAGGATGACCATTGGTCAATGATAAATGATTGGCTTTCGTATTTTTAAATTTAAATTCTCGAATACAAAAAATATGCGCATGAATTTCGTTGGCACATGATTATTATTTTTAACCCAATTCCCAAAGTCATGCTTCTATGATGTTCAAGTTTATCTTGGGTAATAAACTCCCCGGAGAGTCTTGTTTGACATTTTTTGCACCCCAGATTCGTTGACGGTACTTATCCTCTTTCTAGATTATGCCACGCAACAGAGGTCATGCCAATAATTTTGTTCTTTAATGGACCTGATTATCCAGCGGATAGGCTTTTATTATCGGAGTGTGACGATTTGGCAGGAGGGCCACCACAGCTTGGTAGTCCATCATTTCAAGCAGATGTGCAAAAATAGATTACCCAAACTAATGCAGAATTTATTGTGAAGAAGCTTTTATAAATGTATAAATCAAAAACATTTAATCATGTATATGAAATTGTAATGGAATAGGTACAGTACATGCCAAAGTGGTCGGTGCACTAAAAAAATGTATTAAAAATATGCCTCTGTTTTTTCGTGGATTTCTCAGCGATGAATTAAGTTAGAAAAATTAAGAAAAAAAAAACGTTAGAAAGCTTATTAAATTTTGCATTGATTTTCCGTTTTTGACTAATTTTGGATTCTCAAATTCCACTTTCTGCATGCTTGAGGGAAGTGAATGGCAAAAATTAAAACTTCGCTAAATTGAAGCTCAAAATCTCCTCATTAAAACAAGATCAAGTACATAATAGAATATTTACTGGTTCTCGAATTATCATAAAAAATGTTGCATGGGAAACAACAGACGAAATACTGCAGTCACAATTAAACATTTCATTATGTTCTTGGTCTCATTTCAAATTAGAGATGTTGACATTCAATTTGGCAAATCTTCAATTTTTTCCATGCACTTCTCTGACATACAGAAAGTGGAAGTTTGGACCGAAAATTGGTCAAAAAAGAAAAATAGCTCGGTCTTTCTCACCTGCTGAGAAAATCGCGAAAAAAGGGAGGCATGTTTTTTACGATTTTTTTTAGTGGACTGCCATTTCTGGGCGGTACTGTATTTCTGTTTTATACCGCACAATTAAATAAAAAAATAACAACCCGTGTAAAAATGGTAACAGGGATCCGACCGGGAGCCGGCCGGATAGCCCCAGATTAAACCGGGCGCTGGCCGGGGATTCTGGCCGGGGTCCAGCTAAAAATGTCAGGGTAATCTGGTCGGATCCTGGCTTTCATACCGGCCGGGATCCGGTCGGGTAACCCGGCCACAGAACGGTTAAAAAATTTTGCTTCAGGCGAGAAATTGGTAACTTGGATTGTCTTTTAAGGCTCATCGTAAAGAATACGATGAACTTTAAATGTAAAATCAAGTCATCAAATTCTTGCGAGGAAATTAGAGAAGAGTTTCAATCACTAATGCTAGAATCTCCTAGCCATTGTTTTAATTTGG
>JAABKJ010004570.1:0-24189 GCA_011634705.1 Andricus grossulariae
GGACGAGGAAGAAGTATTACGCAAAAATAAAAAATGTGTTTTTGATGCCCGCCTCGGCTTTGCAAAAGTCGGGCGGGCGACCGAATCCCATGCATCCGCTCAGCTGACCGAGAGCAGCGGCGCATTTTTGACAAAGTATTTCCAGTTTCAGCTAAGTTAATTGAATTTCCAACCAAAAAAGATTAATTCTCATCGGAAAATGTAATAGTTGATATTTCAATAAGAAAATTTTAATTAAAAAAAAAAAAACTGAATTCAACCAAAAGACGAATTTTCAACAACATAGTTGAATTCTCAACCTAAACAGGTGCAATTTTTATAAAAATAGATGAATTTTCAACTGAAGAAGATAAATTTGCAATCAAACATGGAATAGTTAAATTTTCAGTGAAAAAAAAAGATGTTAATTTTAAACCAAAAAGTTTTCGACATTCTGTGAATTTTCCTGCCCATTTTTAAATTCCCTGACTTTCTGGAATTTCCTGACCTGTAGCAACCCTGTTCTATTCATGACAGTGAATCACTGACAAAAGTTAAAAATATTCTTACAGTCGTTCCTTGAGATGGAAAAGCACTTCCGCCGAATGGATCTGCATCTTCAAAGGCACCTTTAGCCTTATTAGACGCAAAAGGATCTGCGCTAAAAGCTTCCGCATTTCCATTTGTATTTGAGAACGCGTCCCCTTCATTCTTTGCTCCATTTACTTGTGTAGAACATCGTCTTTCTTCTCTGTAGAGAAATTAGATACAAATATTAGAAAGAGAGATTAATTAAAGTAAAAAATTACAATTAATGATAGAAGTACTGACTCTAATAATTCCTCGATTTCAGGTTTATAATGTAGACTAGTATCCGAAACTATATTCACGTCCCCAGCTGCAAGGGCGGAATCATAAAGGGCGATGGCATCGCTCATTTGCCTTTGCTGTTCCTCCAGATGAGTAATTTTTAATTTAGCTTGGCTAATTTGGATTTGCTTCTCCTGCAGTTTTTTTGTTAATTCATTTAAGTGGTCCCTGCTTTTCGTTTGTTGTGATTCCAACTGCTGCTCTTCCTGTTTTAAGCCCTCCAGTTCCTGTCGTTTCGAGTTCAATTCTTCTTCTTGAGAACGCAAAACAGTTTCCTGCTCTTCCGCTTGTTGTCGCAATTTATCCACCTATTTAATTATTAATTTATCTTGAAAAAACTACTTAACAAACTATTCGTCACTTGGATTATATTTATTAATAATTAGGAGCACTGCTTCGTTATTTTTAGAAACAATATTTAATTATACTGTTGATGAATAGTCTGCAATATTGAAATTCAAATTGTCAAGTAACTCATTAATTGTAACGTTCCGCAAGGAAAGAGCCAAATTTCTCGCAACAGAGTTACATATAGAGGCATATAGCCGGATACATTCCCGACATTTTAAGTCCAGGTCGAATAATCTACGTTGAAAAACAAGTCGCCGGGGCACTTTTAATGTTGGTACTTCGAAAACTTGGTTTTCGAAAAAATATAAAACGCTGAAGTTTTTAAGCTAAAATGTTGAATGTTTTAGAAAAAAATTGACTTTTAAACCCGAAAAGACCAAATAGTTTAATTTTCAACAAACAAATTAATTTTAGACTAAGAAATTGCATCTACAAACAAATAGTTAAACTTATTAACAAATAAAGCGTATTTTTAACCAAATACTTGAAGTTTCAACCTTCGAAGACGAATTTGCAACCAAATGATCGAATCTTCAAACAAAAAGAATTAACTTTAATCACAAACAGCTGCATTTCAACAAAATAGTCGAATCTTCAAGCCCAAAAGACGTATTTCTTAAAATTAGTTGAATTATTCACCAAGAGAGATGACTTTTCAATCCAAAAAGACGAATTTCCTATAAGATAGTTTAATTATCCACCAAAACGATAATTTTTTAACAAGATAATTAAATTTTCAACAAAATAGTGGAATTTTTAACCACCATGTAGAATTTCCAACCAAAAAAATTAATTTTCTACCAAAAAAGACAATTTCTCAATAAAATACATGCATTCTCCACTAATTTTCAACTAAAAAAGATCAATTATCAACAAAAAATGTTGAATTTTCAACAAAATAGTTGAATTTTCAAGCCACAAAACAAATTTTCATCAAAACAGTTAAATTTTCAAAAATATAATTAAATTTTCAATAAAATAATTGAATGTTCAATAAAATAGTTAAATTTTTAACAAAATAGTAGAAATTTCAACTATAATTATGAATCTTCCAACAAAATGAATTTGTAACAAAGAAATTAAACTTTCAACCAAGTAGTTGAATTTTCAAAAAAAAAAAAGATTAATTTTCAACGAAAAATATAATAGTTGATATTTCAACTAAAAATAGATTTCAATTTTTAAGTAAAAACAGTAGAATTTACCCAAAAAGAGAAATTCTTAACCAAAAATGTAATAATTAATATTTCAAACCAAAAAGTTTTTAATTCTTAATTAAAAACAGTTGAATTCAACAATAAAAAATCTAATTTTCAGAAAAACATTCTACTTAAACGCTCAACAAAAAAAGACTATTTTTTAACTAAAAAGTTGCATTTTTAAACAAGAAACGAAAAATAATCAACTTTCAACCAAAAAAAAAAAAAAAAAAAAAAACGAATTTTCTACAAAAAAGTTAAATTTTCAACCAAAGAGATGAATTTTCAACTAATAAAATGAATTTTTAACAAAGTAGTTCAACTTTCAACCAAGTACTTCAATTTTCAATAAGAAATATGATTTTGCAATGAGAAATTTGAACGTTGAATTTTCACTTAAAAATTATCAATTTCAAATCTAAAATAGAATGTTATATTTTCATTAAAAAAATAATTAATTTGAAAAAAAACAACGAATTTTCAACTAAATAGTTCAATCTTCAACCAATAAAATGAATTTTTAACAAAGTAGTTCAACTTTCAACCAAGTAGTTGAATTTTCAACTAAATCCGATCAATCTTCAGCCAAAAATGGATTAGTTAAATTTGCAGTAAGAAAATTAATTTCCAACTAAAAAAAAACGAATTTTCAACAAAATAGTTAAATCTTCAACAAAATAGTGGAATGTTTAAGCAAAAGATGTGAATTCCGATCTAAAAATATCATAGTAGACTCTTCAATGAAAAAGAATTAACTTTCACCGATAAATAGTTGGATTTTCTTATCGGGTTCTATTAATTATGTTCGCACTTAAGCGGGAAAACGAGAAAATGGGTATTTTCTTGAAAACCGAGATATTCTTTAAAAGAAGGAAAAGGAGAGAAATAGGGGAAAGAGTATGAAATCTATGTCTAGAATTTAGATGCTTTACTTGTAGAATAAAATTTACTTTTGACCTTTGTTCACAAAAACACGAATAGCCCATAAGCTACGATCGAAAAAGTTGGCCCTTTTCTTGCGGAACGTAAAAAATTAAATAAACTCGGTATCTTGAAGAATTCAAATCGAAAACGATGCCGCATTCTGTATTCGTGATTTATTTAATGTCTCATGCGCATGAAGCGGTAATTGCACTAGCATAGCCACTCCTAGCATACGAATAACAAAGAAGAGAAACTTGTATTCAATTATTCAATAATCATGAATTTTCATGTACCTTTTGTTGTTCCTCCCGTATCTCGATCTCGATTTCACTCAACTCTCTATCTACTTCCGCCCTCTACAAACCAAACATAACAAACAAAACGAGGATAACAAAAAGAATTAACAAAAGAAAAATGGGATAGCATAATAAATAATAAATTGCTGATCGCTAAGAATGGGATTAAATAAAAAATGAACTAAATGAGGTTTAAATAAAAGAAAACTATAATCAAGGGGTAACGAACTGAAAAACTCAAAATGGGCTATCCTTCTTGCAATCATGCAGAAGATTGATAACATATTATTTTATGTATCTGCTTCGCAAAAGCCTAGCTGCACGTTTGGCAAGCAAGCTGAAAATTTCAATCAACTCTGGATACTTTACCTGAACCTTTAGATCGTTTAATCTTTTTTGCGCCTCGCCCTTTTGGTTTTCTAGTTGCCTTAAAGTAGCAGCTAATGTGTCGAGTTCACTTTGGAGGCTTTTGATTTCTCCATTCTTTATCTTGATGTCCGCTTCTTTTTGAGCAATGTCTTGCTCCATCGTGTGTCTTTCACGCGCTAATTCAGCAATGTCCTTACTGATCATGTCCAATTCGGGATTTGAGTAACCGGAAATATTGTTGTTCTCCTAAAAAAAAAAATCAATAAGGATTAGATTTTCAATAATTTCATAAATCTAATATTTATATCATACAATAATTATTTTGAAAATTGTCTCCTAATAGATTTGCAATCACAATGCCATCGATCTTATTCTTTTCTCAACACTCATCTGCTTCAAGTTGTTCAATTTTTTTGCATTTTCTATCTCAGCCAAGTTCTTCTTGCGCAATTTATCTGTGGTTGAAATCAAATCTGATATTTAAATTATATTTATTATCGCACATTTGAATATTTAAATTACAGCTCTAATTTTGTATTACCTAAATTCTTAGAACGAAAATTTGAAAAATCCTGAAAGCTGCATTGGCAATTTCGTCTTTGCTTATCGCAGTTTTTATTTACACTTTTTATCGAGGGCAAAGACAATTGCTTAGAAGGTTGGGGACTATTTTCCTCTATGATGATAAAATTACTGTCATTAAGTTTTCGCTCTCTAAATTCTTCTTTATATTGTTCAATACTTTTCCGATACATTTTTCCACTGGAATCGATTTCGTATAAAGCGAACAATCTGGCTTTTTTTGCCTCTTCTTGCAGGTTTCTTATAAAATTACGAGTTCTCATTTTTTCTTTTTCTAGGGTCTCTGCTTTTGACTCCCGGATCAAAATTATCGGCTTTGCACTAATGTAATATCGTTTATTCATTACGAGATCATAAAAAATAGTTTTGGATTCTATAAGGCAATTTTTATTGCCTGAAAAACACTTCAAAATAATTAAAATAGCATAAACATTAAGTTGCTAAGAGACGAACTTAATAAACAAATGAATGAAATTATGCCCTGCAGTCACTAGACTTTTCTAACCAATTTATTGCACTTTCTTAGAAAAGGACTATAAAGAAAAAATTACAATATGAAGAATATAATACAACGGACATTGCTAATATTTTTAATGATGTTCGAATTAGGAATGGGCTTTGGTATTAAAAATAAGGTGAAGAATAGATTTGATCTTTTGAAGAAGAAAATCAACAAGGCACTGAAAGGAAGAGAAGGTATCAAATGTATTAAGCAGGTTAATTGGAAGATATTTTCATCAAATCGAAAAATGGAAACTTTTTTTGAGAAGGATATGAACTCTTTTTGGATGTTAACGAGTTTGAATATCCGGGAGCAAATTCAACTTTAAGACAGTTACATAGAGAACAATGGGAGGATTATTATAAGTGTTTAAAAGATCGACATGCAGAAACTGGACCAGAAAAAACTATGTTTCCGATTTCTCTAATGGCTCTGGAAGGAACATCAGTAACGTAAAAATTAAGACTGGTTTAAGAATCGTTTCCAAATTCAGAAATAAAAATATCTTGCATTTCTGTTTGGCTTTTAAAAACTAAATTTTTAACTATAAATATTTTCAAATAAATATATTAAAAGTTTTGAAAGCTTTTTAATTTTTAATCGCCTTAATTTTAAAATAACTTAACTTTAATTCAGTTAACTTTAAAAGTGTAGGCAGATATAAATGATACTGGATTCGAAATTGAGAAAAAAGATTCTAAAAATTTGCTTTCTCATTTTAAGGTTTATAAACAAGACAATTTTTTTGTGAAACATAATTATATTGTTTAATTTGGAAAAAATATAGTGAATATATTTTAATTATTGGAAAACCTAAAAGATCTGAAAGATATTTTTTCTAAGTACTTCTAGAATTATAATAAGATCGAGAAATAATTTCATCTACTGATCTTCAGATTAAAATGCCAGATTTGCATATCTCCGTCTGAAATGCATAAGATAGAAGCGATTGAATGGTATTTCAATAGTAGCGTTCGTCCTAAATCTGTAAACGAGCAAGTATATTACACAGAACATTTATTAATTTCGCCAGACGCGCACTTGCGTATGTACAACATTCAGGTATGCAATATAAACATATTGATCACAAATGAAGAAGCTATAAAAGCGATAGAAAAAATAAAAACAGATATAACTTTAAAACGCGTCAAATCAATAATAAATCAAATTAAATAATGCAGATCAGTATTCGAAAAAAATTCATCAGAAAGATGGACAATATTTATACAAATGATTGCCAAACTTCCAACTTTTACATGTAATAATAGAAAATATAATAGAAAATAGAAATATTATATATAATATATTTAAATAGAAATATAATAGAAAATTCGTCTATTAATGAAATGTTATCCTTATCAAAACTTTTTGGTTATATTTGACTAAGTGTCTCATATTTTGTAAATCATACTCACTGAAACGAAAGTTTTGTACCCATGAACTTGACAGATTCAGATTTTGTGTATACAGGATGTTTGAGGATTTTTTTAACAAGGAAACCGACAAACCGACATTTCCAATGACAAAAAAACCACAGGAGATTTTTAAATTAAACTATTAGAATAAAAAATAACTTAAAAATTAAATGTAGGAAGCGCCCCTTATTAGGAAAAGTGTTGTTCTCAAAAAGCAAAATCACGGGAGATTTTTGAATTAAATTATTGTGGTCGGAAATCAACTCACAATAAACGTGGGGAAAATATCCTAGAAGGCACAGTCATTGAAATTATTTTAAAGGTTGTCTTAACATTCCCAAATAGTTCAATCAATAAATCTTGCGTGGTTCTGGTTTTTTGGAAATGCCGAATTCCTTGCTTGAATGTATAAGGGATGTTAAAGCAACCACTAAAACAAATTACAACACTTTTCCTGGTAGGGGACGCTTCCTGCACTTATTTTTATGTGTTTTTTTATTCCAATAAGTTTAATAAAAAAAAATTTCCCGTGATTTTAATTTTTGGAAATGTCGGTTTCCTTGCTTGAATCTTTAAAGGATGTTAATAAAATACGAATACATCCCGTATGCGCAAAATCGGCATCTGTCAAGTTCATGCACGAATTTTTCTATTAAAATACAATTGATACATAAAAAAATCCAATAAAAACTGTACATTTTTCTGATAATTTTCTTTCGAATTATTGATTTGCAGGTCTGAAATTAAAAAATATATATATAATTACACTTTGACAAAAGGCCATTTTCTGTACATTTGGCGCGGGCTCCTTTGAAAATATAAATAAATCAACTACCAGTTTTCAGTCCCAAGGGCATACATATTTTCAAATTAATTCTGATGATTGCATACTGTCAATTAAGATTTGAATTCGACGCCCAGGATTTAATTAGAAATGCCTCTTAGCTAGATGAAGCTGGTGAATATTGGTGTCAATTAGGAGACACAATTGCAGCTCCTTATTATCTTTACGTCGATAATGGATCTGAGCCAATTGTTATCGTGCGTCCAGACGAAGCTCCAAAAGCAATTCACAGCCAAACACCCATGATTATATCAGAATATAATTTAAAAGCATACTCATCATGGACTGATTGGTCAGAATGCTCGACATGTGATGATGCAGTTGGAGAAAAAATTAGATACGGTTACTGTACAATTTCCTTATTGGAAGACTCGGAATTTCAGACTACTTATAAAAAGAGATATTTAAGACAAAATCTATATCGATACTTGTTCAAGAGAGAAGGTAAACAATTTTATAACTAGTAGTAAACACACGCGTGCGGAACTCACATTCACATCCACAGATTTTTATTTGCTATCATTGAAAATATAAACATGTTAAAAATCTATTGTCAAACAGTTTTTAAATATTAGTTTTTCAATTTTTTGAATCAACAATTAATAATTTCGAATTTAAAGCGCTTGAAATTTAATAAATATGTATTGGAATGAAAAGGAAATGAAATTGTATCATTTCTAAATAAAAACGTTTCAAATTGATTAATTTGAATTCGAAAGTATTTGAAATTGAAAAATTTTTAATCGGAAGCTCTCAAAATTGAAAAGTTTCAGACCAAAATTTAAAAAATTGGACAATTTTATTAGAAAGGAGTTGCAATTGTATTATTTCTAATACAGAGCGTTAAAAATTGAACAATTTTCTTATGATTTGAAGAATTTCGAAGTTTAATGATTTCAGATTAGAATTTCGAAAATAGGACAATTTGAAAATGTTCAAAATTCAAAACTTTCCGATTAGAGTTTTGAAAACTGGAATCATTCAAAATTCAAATGTATTGAAATTGTATAATTTTTAATTAAAAGCGTTCGAAATTGAATAATTTATAATTGAAAACTCTTGAATTAAAATAATTTTTAATTCGAAGTGGTTAAAATTTCGCAGTTTGAAATTGAAAATAAATTAAATGTTTCAAAATTATAATTTTAATATTAAAATTGCTTAGACAAATGGTTATTACATCAAAAAATAAATTCACCGTCATTTTCACCTTTGTATACGCAAACCCATTAAAATGTTGATTATTTTAAGTAAATTCAAATCGTTTGAAAATTAAAACTTTTCAAATTAAAACTTATGAAAGGAAAAACTTGAAAATTCAGTGTTCAACATACAAAATTCAGAACTCTAAAATTGTAAACATTCAAAATAAAAGAAAATATTCAATTAGACTGGTATATCAATTTCAGATAGTTCCATTTTTATCTATTTTCATTTTAAACACAATTTTTAACGTTTTAATTTTAAATCGCTTAATTTTTTTAATCGCTTAAAAAAACACTTCATTTAGAATTATTATTCATTCTTGAAATCTTCCAATCAAATATTTTTCAATTTGAAATGATTCATTTTCTAAAATTTTAAACTAAATATCGGACAATTTTAAGATACTAAATTGAAAATTAAAAATTACAAAAAAGTATACAAAACAAGATCGCCATAATACCAATTTGTGAAATTGCGCAATTTTAGGTCTTTCAATTAAAAATTGTTTTTTTTTTAAGTTGAGTTTAAGATGTTCCAAAGTTTCGAAACATTTTCAAATAAAAAATCATTCAATTTTCGATGTCTAGTTCTAAAATATTCCCACTTTTAATGCTTGAATTCGACAAATTATCTTCTTAATTTTTCATTGTTTTGAATTTATTTTGGAGACATTAAATACAAAATTGTTGAATTACCAATCTTTTATACTAAAAATTGTGCAAATATTAAGTCTTTCAATATGATATTCTACGATTTCGAAGAATTTAAAAAAAAAAACACAATTTTTTGTACGTTTCATTTTGAAACCAAACAATTTAAAATATTAAAATCTAAAATTATTAAATTTTGAACTGACTAAAATTGAAACGAAAAAATTTAGAATATTTAAATCTAAAATTATTAAAAAAGTGTCTCTTTCCGAAATTCGGGATGAATAGTCAAATATTTTTAAAAAATTTGGCTAGTTTTCCAGAAATTTCAGGACGATTAGTCTATCCCCTTTTCCAGATCTGCCACTTTTTTTGGGACTGGACGCTGTCAATTATTAAATATAAAACTGACTATCAAGGCTTTCAATATGAAAATTTGCAATTTTGAAAGATTTAATAGTGAAATTGTCCTGATATGTTTAATAACTGAATTTGAAACTATTATCCATTCTGGGAGAGTTCACTTTAAATTGTTGAATCATGAAGCTACAAATTAAACATGATTGCACAATATCAGCAGTCAAATTCGCAATATAAAACTAAAATATTTCAGGGCGAATTCTAAAAAAAAATGTCTGGTCATTTCCCGGTTATCAAACATTTTGCCAGGATATTAATTATGCTTAATTTGGATTAAAAGAGTTTTAAATCGTGGATGAGGATAGTATCCGCTCAAAAACTAATGAATGCTTATTTTTACGAATAAATAATAAAATATTGATTTTTTAACCTGAAGGTATTTAAAGAAAAAAACCTAAACTTTCCTTTTAGCAAAGAAAGAAAAAAATGAACCCTTAATTTAAAAAAAGTCATTTTTGACCTTCATTTTTTATTCATAAACTATTATCTAATGCCCATTGATTTTAGTTCGATACAACCAGATCGAGTTTTAGATTGTGGCAGTCGAGAAATAATGCCCGTATATAAGTTAATTCCTAGAAGGGCTTTAAAGTTACACTATTTCGAAATAAATTATTCAAAATTGTACAATTTTGAAATAGCAGCCTAAAAAATGATGAAATTGGAAACCTTCAAAAATTAAGAAATTTCAAAACAAATATTTTCGAATTTAAGTTTTTGAAGCAAAAAAAAAACTGTTTAGTTTATGTTGTGGCTACGTATAGCGAATTCGGTACAAATAGACAGATTTTTGCAGTACGAATAGCGGGACTTGAAAAGGGACTATTTGTGCCGAAATTTTTGTATAAATACCGGAATTTTTTCGGTACATAAGAGACTCCCTAATTTTAAATTGAAATTATAGAAATTTAAAGAATGATAAATATTATTAATAGATAAGCATCATACCATGTAATATGAAGTGACATTCAAAGTGATTGGACAGATTTTTTTACTAAAAAATGTGATTTATGTCAACAAAATTACTGTCATTTACACCGCTCAAAATTGAAGAATTTTAAATATTGTGTACCTTCGAAGTTTAATCATTCCAAAAACTTTGATAATTATATACTTTCTAATTGGAAACTTTCAAAATTAATTAATTCAAACTTGAAGCGATAAAAATTAAACAATTCCAAACTTCGCTTACAAATTGAAGTATTCTTCAATTAGGGCCTTGCATGTAAGTCGTTAAAAATAATTAATTTTAAAATTAAATTGTGAATTAAATTAATTATTAATTAAATTGTAGAAGAGAATTTGATAAGATGATAAACTGGTGCGAACGAAGCATAGGAGCTTCAATGTGGACAGAATGAATAAATTTTGGATTATTATATTATATAATAATATAATAATAATTATAATTACATATTACATTTTCAATTTTAAGTTGTACTTTGTCTGAATGCCATGTAAATTTCAGTTGCTAACGAAGACGATGAGGCAAAAGGAAACCGGGGAAAATATCATAGTGACCTAAGAAAGTTGATCAATTATATTTTGCCAATATTTAGAAATAAAATGCCTTGCAGGTCAAAATACACACCTTTGGAAATTCAAAATATAATTGATATCAAAGAAAGAAAAAGTGAAATTATGCATCGTTATTGCAAGGTGATGAGCAGAAAGAAATGTTGGTTCAGTTTGAGAAACGAAACAATTGATTCTGATTTTCATTTCGTTTTTATACAACTCTCTCTTATTAACTGAGAAAAAAATTACAGGTTCCTTGTCCAAGAAACGAAATATTTGAAGTTCGCGACAAACATGGAAATGTTCTCGAAAGCGCGAACAACAGTGCTGGGATTTATTCTATCGCTCAAGGTCCACCAGAACTCATACCAATGGTAGCTCGAGTAACTCTTTATCGCCAATACAACAAAAAATGTGAACTTCAATGTCCAGGGTAACAAGATACTGTCATCAACAATCTTCCAACATTTTCTAAACTAACATCTATCTAAAAAAATTACAGCAACCTGAACACAGATGCTCCTCTAGTCTGGAAAGTTAGAAACAAAATTCTGACCCCCTCGATTATAGAAAATCAGTCTTCCGGTAGAATAGAAATCACTTCAAAGCAGAGTATAATATTTAAAAAACTACGATTCGCCGATAAGAATGTTTACAGGTAAAACAACAGAGTTTTATCTGCTTAAAAAAACATATATCAGGGTGTCAACTCAAATCCTGGAAAGAAAAAACTTGGCAATTCCAGGTTTTTTCCAGGTGTAATTTTTCATAGTACGAAGCGATTCAAATATTTATATGTTTAATTTAGAAAGAGTTGACAAATCACATTACAAAATATTCTTAAATATTTTTGCTTATTCTTAAAATCCCGTGCATACTTAAGTAAAATTAATGTGGGTATTATATAAAATTCAATTTAAACCGCTTCAAATACCTAACTTAACAAGTAAAAATACTTGAGTTTCAACAAAATAGATGAGTTTTTAATCAAATAGTTGAATTTTGAACCAAAAAATTAATTTTCTACCAAAAAAGAAATACGTGAATTCTCAACCAGATAGTTGTATTTTCAACTAAAAAAGATCAATTTTCAACCAAATATTTGAATTTTGAACTAAAGAAATATCAGTTTTCAAAAGCAAATGGAATAGTTAAATTTTCAATTTAAAAAATTAATTTTTCACAAAAAAAAGACAAATTTTCAATCAGGGTGATGAATTTTTAAAGAAGAAGATTAATTTTCAAACGCGAAGATTAATTTTCTAAAAAAAAAAGTTTTTTCAACAAAATACAAAAAATTTCAACGAAATGGTTAAATTTTAAACCAAAAAGATGAATTTTCAACCAAGAAGATTAATTTCTACCAAAAAGACGAATTTTCTATAAAATACATGAATTTTCAACTAAAAAGATAAGTTGTCAATCAGAAACTGAATAATTAAATTTTCAGTTGAAAAATTAACGCTCAACCATAGATATGAATTTTCAAATAAAATGATTGAATATTCAATTGGAATAGTTACATTTTCATTTTTTTTAAACAACTAATTTTTAAAAAAGTTACATTTTCAAAGAAAGTGATGAATTTTCAACTAAAATTATGAATCTTCAACTAGAACAGATGAATTTTAAATCAAAAAGATGAATTTTCAACTAAAATGATGAATCTTTAACTGAAATAGTTGAATTTTTAACCAAGAAGATTAATTTTCAATCAGGAAGATTAATTTCTACCAAAAAATACGAATGGAATATTCAACTGGAATAGTTTCATTTTTGGTAGAAAAAAAATTAAGTTTTAACCAAAGAGATGAATTTTCAATTAAAATGGCGAATCTTTAACCAAAAAAATTAATTTTCAATTAAAATGAAGAATCAAAAAATTAATTTTTAACAAAACAGTAAAACTTTCAACCAAGTAATTACATTTTCATTTAAAAAAAGATTAATTCTGAAGGAAAAATGTAGTAATTGACATTTCAACCGAAAAATATTTTTATTTTGATCAAAAACAGTTGAATTTAACCAAAAAGTACGACTTTTCAAAATGACTTGAATTTTCAACTAAGAGATTTTTCAGTCAAAAGGGTGAAAAAATTGCAAACAAACTATCGAATTTTTAAGCAAAAAGATGGACTTCCAAACAAGAAGATTAATTTTCTACAAAAAACAAAGAAAGAATTTTCGACAAAATAGATAAATACAGTATGCAATATAAAGCTGCTTTTACAAATTAAGGATCATTGTTATTGAATTTTATATTGTAATTAAAAAAAAAATTGAGCACGCTTTCGAACAAATGCCCTGACAAAAAAATCCCCTTAAATTTCCAGGTTTTTCCAGATATATAAAAATTCCCTGACAATTACAGGTTTTCCAGATCGAATAGACACCCTGTATATATGATTATACTGCATTATTTCAGCTGCTGGCAAAATAACGAACTCGCTGGAACGATTAGACTAGAAGTTTCACACGAAGTCGAAATAAAATTCGATCATCATGTCATCATGATCGGAGGCATTGTGATTATTATAGTTTTTTTGAAAGTATTCTGGAGGGCTTTCCAGGGTCGTAAACGATACACTATGCATTGATATTACAATTTAAAAAATGAAGAATTCAATTATTAGTTGTAAAGAAAATGTGAACTAGAGAAAAAGTCTCTTTAAAATGTATTTAAACTTAGAAATGTAATTTACTGTGCCACATAATAAAATATTTATTGTACGACTGAACAAATTTTCTTCTTATTTAAATTATTTTTTCAAAACTTACCACAACACTTTCCGAGGGTTTCCTTAAAGACGGAGGTACCATTTCAGGAGTGAGGCTGTTTGGAGGGTCAACTCCTCTCAGTTTTTGCTTGATAATATACATAGCGAGAGCAAATTGTTCTTTATTTAATTTTCCACTCTGACAAATGTCGCACAGAGACCTGCAAGCAAATGGGTATTTAAAAATTTCCCATCAAAAACATTCATGAACAATGTCCTATAAAAAACTACCAGAATATCAATTTTAATCTGTCAATTTAAATAATCAGAGTACGAGTAGACAAAAAAAACGTTGAAAATGTACCAAATATGTGCGAGGTTTTGGGGTGGAAGTCCACTCTGAAGGAAGACGTCTTTTATCTCAGCCCCGGAAACAAAACCATCCATGTCCATATCAGCCTGCAGGAACAATTTGTCGGCTGCTGCCTGATCTTCGGGAGAGACTACCCATTTTTGCACAACAGGCGGCTGGAAATCGCAATCGAAATCGAAATTAAGAATCGAAATAAAATTTTGAGTCTTTTTTTGTTATTATCAGGGTGCCGTTTTTTAATTCATCTTAGACTAGCATTATTATTTCCTTGAAAATTAATAATGAAAATTAAATGCACAATTTTAAGGGTTTCAAATTATCATTTTTTCAATTTATGTGGCTTTGAGTTTAAAACATTAAGTTCGAAATTTATTAATTTATTAAATGCTAAATTTTATATTCATCAGTAGATATTAAATTGTTATTTTTAATGTGTTACTATTATGTGTCGAAATAGTCTCCAATGACAGGTAAAAATCAATCAAAATTCATCAAAGCATAATTAAAAATTTGTCGATACGTTTCGGCTGCTATGTCAGCCCTCATCACTCAAAACATTTATTGCTGATTTAGTGATGGTAAAAAACATTAAAGTAATTCATACAAATAGAAACTCCGCTTAAAAAGTAAAAGAAGTAAAAAATATATCACACTTATAAAATGGTTAAAATAAACAAAACTTGAATTATGAACGAAGGACAAAGCCATTAATGAGTTTTACTATTATTTTTAGTTTTGTAGAATTAAACTTTTCAATTTTCGATGAATATGTAAAACAGAACATTTTTTAATCTTCAACGTTTACATTTTGAGGATGTACAATTTTTAAAGCTTAATTTTGAATGTTGACTATCGCATATGTAAAGCTAGTTTAATTTTGAGAAATTTAAATTGGCACATTTTAATTTTACTATTTTAAGAGCCTTGAATTTTGAATAATTGTATAATGTTAAATTCTCAACTTTGATATTGTACACTGCGAACTTTAAATGCTTCATATTTCTTCCATTTTTAACGCTTTGAGTTTGAAATTGGTGAAGTTTTCAATGATAAAATTTAAAAATGTTTAATTAATGATTAATACTGAAATTATTTAAATTTGGAGACCTCAAAATTATATATTTATGAACAGCTTGAATTTGATATTATAAAATTTTACATGTACAATTTCGAAAGATTTAAAATCGAAACGGAGCGGTTTTGAACATGTAAATCTAAAATTATTTCCAATTTTGAACGCTGTCGGCTTAAAACATTTCAATTTCAAGCAAATTTGATTTAAAATGCTTCAATTTTCAATGCTTCATAAAATGTCTATTTTTCTTTCATGTAAAATTTTGCAATTTTAAAAGAGACTTGAAAATTCAATTTTTCTGCCATTTTTTAATATTTGCATTATTTTAAGTTAATCTTTTTTGGAAAGTTTTCAAATTAATATTATTTAATTATCAGGGCTTTCAATTAAAATAATATAATTGTACAATTTAGAAGTATTCACGTACAGAGAATTCTAAATTGTTCAATTTTGAACAATGTTTTTAATTGTTACAGCTTTCTATTAAAAATGAATAGCCCTTCAAATTTAAATGAAGGGTGGCAGTACAGAAATAGATAACTAACAAAAGCAGAATTTTTTACGAGAGCGAAAAAACATTTTTGATCTCAAAGAGTTAGCAATTTCACAGGTTTTAAAAATCGGCTCTCGGTAGAAAATACCAATCGAATTTTCAATTTTTTACAAAAATAAAAACTTGCTTAACGTTTCCATAAAAAAACTTGGAATTCTGAGAACTCTAAATTCTGAATTGTACAATTTTGAATGTTTTATTTTGAAATACTGTTCATCAAATTTTAAATTGCTTATTTTTGAAGGTTTGAATCTTAAAGTATTCATGAACGGGAAAAATATAAACTGAGAAAAAAACGAGAAATGAATGAAAATCTTTTTCTGAGATTTGAGTCGTGACCTTCATTAAAACCATAATTTATGAAAAATATATAAACAAAACCATTCAAAACCCAATACAAACGCCAAAACTTCCAGATGAATGGATAAAATAAAGCTACCGTACCTTATACATTTCGGGAGCTTACGTTTTTTTTATTTAGTAAAAAATACAGGAACCTTCTATGTGTCCCCTTCCCCCCAAGGAGAGTAAACTTCCTTGCAATGAAAACAAATGTTTTATACCTATTTTTTTCGAAAATGCTAGGTGAATCAAAATCCCATTTATCACCCCCTTGTCGATCGACACCCTGATTACTGAATTGTTAATTTAGATGAAAAATACCTTTGTATCCAGACCTGCGAGACTATTTACAGCGGATACGTTAGGAAGCGGAGGTATTGGTGGCGGGCCAACTATCAGTGGAACCGGAGACTTGGACTCTGGCATTATATCTTTTCTTTTGCCAGGAGGCATCAATTCCGGTGGCAAGGCGTTGGGAATTGCGTATTTTTCCAGTGCCTTGTAAACCAAGTGCATCGCCTGCACAGTTTTTAGTAATGCTTGTTATAGATGATGGAAAGTTAAAGATTAATTCGGACTGGCGATTTTTCTACTAAGCACATTTTTATTAACAATTCAATACAAAAAGATAAAACATAAAAACAATGCCTCGATATAAATGTGTACAGTGAAGAGCTGAACAGTTTCCAAACTTGAAAAAAAAAAAAACAATATTTTTATATAATCCTTGTCTTTTTATTGATTTAACAATATATACATTCGTGCTTTTAAATCATTCCGAGTAGTTTTTCAACTTGTTCAATTTCTCAACTGTTTTTAACTCAAGTTATTTGTACTCCTATCTCAATAAAAAGGTTGCTACAAAATCCCAATTTCGAGATTCCCTGACTTTTCAATGGCCAATTTTTTATTCATCCTGAACGTTTGAAATTCTTCTTTTAGTTTAAATTTTCAACGAAAGAAATTAATTTCCAATCAAAGAAATGAATTTTCAACCAAAAAGATAAAATTTCAACCAAAAAGACGAATTTTCAACAAAATAAATGAATTTTCAACAAAAAATGGAGTAGTTAAATTTTCAGTTAAAAAATTAATTTTCAATTAAAAAAAAAAGAATTTTCAACCAAATAGTTCAATTTTCAACCAAAGAAATGAACGTTCAACCAAAAAGATTATTTTTCTACCAAGAAATATGGATATTTAACAAAATACATAAATTTTCAACTAAGCAGTTGAAGATTTAACAAAAAAGATAGACTTTCAAATAAAAAAAAAAAAGAATTTTCAACTAAAGAAATAAACTTTCAACCAAAAAGATGAAGTTTTAACAAAATACATCATTTTTCAACTAAAATTATGAATCTTCAACCAAAAAATGCATTTTTTAACTGAATAGTGTAATTTTCGAACAAAAGAATGAATTTTTAATGACTAAAAAGATTAATTGCCCGCCAAAAAAGACAAATTTTCAAAAAAATACATCAATTATCAATTAAAAAAGATAGATTTGTAACCAACAATTAAGTAGTTTTATGGTCAGTTTGAAAAATTAATTTTGACCCGTAAAAAAACGAATTTTCAACAAAACAGTTCAATTTTCAGCCAAACAAATTAATTTTCAATCGAAAAGATGAATTTTTCACCAAGAAGATTCTACCTCAAGACGAATTTTTAACGAAATGCCAAACAGTTTAATTACAGGCAAAAAATATGATTTTTCAACCATAAAGACTAATTTTCTACCATAAAAGACGAATTTTCAAACAAATAGTTGAATTTTAAACTACGGAAGATAAAATTTCAACCAATTAAAAACAAATTTTTCATAAAATTGTTCAATTTGAACTAAAAGGATAAATTAATAAAAAAAAAGAACTTTTAAGGAAGTAGTTCGACTTTCATTAAAGTAGGTAAGTTTTTATACAAAAAAGAAAAAATGTAATGGGTGATATTTCAACCAAGAAAGATTTTAATTTTAAACCCAAAATAGTTGAATTCAACCAAAGAAGACGAATTTTTAACAGAATAGTTGAATCCTCAATCAAAACAGATTAATTTTCAACAAAACTATTCAATCCAAAATGTTAGATTTTCATACCAAAAGGACGAATGTTCAACAAAAAACTTAATTTTCAATTTTTTTTTGTTTTTAACAAAATTATTGAATCTTCAACCAGTAAGATTTTTTAAGGGGAGGGGGAGGCTGAGAATAAATATTATGGTATCTAACATGGGAAGAGTGTGTGGGGGGGGGGGGGGAAAATTTCAGAAAAACGCCTTACGTAATTAATGGATGACACCTAAACTTCAACTTTAGTTTATCGAAAATTCTCTGACTCATTCATGCTTTCCCTGACATTCCCTGAGAGGTTTTACATTCCCTCACTTTCCAGAATTACTTGACCTGTAGCAACCCTGAATAATTTCTTAACTGTAAAATAAACTATTCCAAATACCAGTAATAAAAATTCTCTATTATAAATTTCCAAATTTCTTCCATTTATCTAGCAGATTATAATTATTTGCATCATAGTGAAGTTACTGACAATAATTTCCAAGATGTTAAGATCGAAGGTCATATTTAATTATCTTCGGAACATTACATGCAAATAGATAAAAAAAAAAAATCTCGGATTCAAATCGGTATTAGTTAATTTACATTTTCCAATAGAGGGTAAAGTCCCTTAAGATAGAACCTCTTTTCAAAGGAATTATTTGTCAATTTCTAAAAAACTTGTTTTCTATTTTCTGTTTTAGGCTTAATAAATTACTCACCACAATAAATTCGTGCCTATCAAGCATGCCATCCTTATCCATGTCAGCGAGGTCCCATATTTTTCCAAGGGTATCGAGAGGCAATTTACTATCCATTAATACGCCCTTGACCTTATTTCCGGGGATGTAACCATTCGAAGGTTGAAGACTATCGAAAAGTTGATCGTATTTCGCACGTTCTGTGGGTTTGATGGACCAATCGCCATTGTTGATCGCGGATATCAATGGCTGGGTTGTTACCACAGGTTTCTGTGGTAGAATCTTTGGGAGTTCGCCCTAAAATTGTTGGAATGAAATAAATGTAACTACTAAATTTAGTAAATAAAAAAAGATTTTTATAAAGTTAAGTTAAGGAAATTTATCATTCATTTTAAGGACATTAGAATTACCATTTTTGGGGGATTTATGTCCAAACTCATGTTGGCCATGTTCAGGTCGCGTCCTTGTTGTGCCAAGGCGCAGAGCTTAAGGGCTACGAAAAACCCTGGTCTATCGAGAAATCCTCGAGACTGCGGATCTGCCATATCCCAGATTTTGCTGAGAATGACGTCGCTGAGCTGGGATTTCTTGAGAAATCGCGCAGCATCCATAGCCTCGATCCTTCCAAGTCCATTGGGATCGACCTTAGGATGATGATCAGCAAATTAATCATTAATTAATCAAATTAAGCTGTGCGCCTAATTTACTTTGATTTATTAAGGTTTACAATTTTCAAATTCATAACTTCAAAATTGAACGATATCAAATCCAAGGTCTTGAAGTTCAAAGATTTTTAGGCATATGATTTCAAAAATGAATAATTTAAAATTTGAAAATGTTCTAAACTGGAGAATTGAAAGTCAAAGTTACACACAAATTAATCATTTAAAATAATGCTATTAAAATTGCAATGTAAACTTCGACATCATAAAACTACACATACACAAAGATCGTAACTTTATTAGGTCAAACAGAAGAATAGAAATTCTAATTTTGTAACATTTTTTATAACCTTTTAAAACTACGTGTCCCAGATTCTTACAGTTTTCAATTTTATAGTATTGATTTAGATATTTTAAAATACTCAAGTTGTTAATTTGAAGATTCGGAAAAATTGAAGCGTTGTAAAGTTTTTTGTGTGCCATTTAAGATACAAAATTTATAAGCTTAAGAATTTAAAGCTTATAGGTTTAAAAATACTTCAAATTTTAACAATTCCACATTTTTAAATTTTCTTAACATTTTTACCGTTTACTCTAATGAGCTCAAATTTTAAAGCTTTTTAATTTGATTTTTCCAAAAACTTGACATTTTAGCAAAATGTAACTAAACATTTCTTAAGAATCTTCAAACGAAAATCATTCAAAATTATACAATTACAAAGCAGAAGCCAAACAAATTGAACGATTCAAATTTTCAAAAATTATTAATTTCTGAATTTTAAACGCTACGTTAATTTGAAATTCTCTAATTTATAAAGTTTCATTGCAATTATTCTTGAAATGTTTTCAATTTTAAATTGTTGCTAATTATTAAGCCTTTTAATCAGAAACTGTTTAATTCTGAACAATTTATGTAAAGAATCGTGTATTTGATGTTTAATGTTTAACTCTTAAACTGCGATTTTGACTGTTCTGAATTTATAATCGGGCAAGTATTAAAACGCTTTCTTATTAAAATTATACAAGTTTCAATTATTTAAAAGAGAACCAAATAATTTTCAATTTTGTTAACATGACATTATATCAATTTTAACCTTTTAAATTTTAAAATTATTTAGCTATAAAGCATTTTAATTGAAAATTGTACTATTTTGAACAATTAAAATTTGAAATGACAAAATTTTGAACGTTTAAATTCTTAATCCAATTTTTTTCAACTGAGTTTATTCACACGATAAATGACTTAACTCTAATGGTTTAAAATTTCAAAGCGTCTCAATTTGGGTTTTCCAAAAACTTGGAATTTTTAGCAAAATATAACTAAAACCAGTTGAAAAATCGTTGATAATATAAAGTGACCAAATTTAGAAAAGAAAAATATTCAAAATTGTATAATTACAAAACAGAACGTAAACAAATTGAACACTTTATTTCGAGGCCCTCAAAAAAAAAATTTACTACTACAAATTCAAAACTAAAAATATATAAGCTTGAACGAGTCAAACTTAAAAGAATGATTAATTCCTGAATTTTAAACGCAACCTTAATTGGAATTTCGCTCATTTATAAAGTTTCATTGAAATTATTCTTTACATGTTTTCAATCAAAAAATTTTGCCAGTTATGAAAAGGCCTTTTAATTGGAAATTCTTTAATTCTGAATAACTTATGTAAAGAAGAGAGTATCTAATGTTTATATCTTAAATAGCGATTTTGAGTGTTCTGAATTTATAGTCGGTCAAGTATTAAAACGCTTCTATTTTAAAATTATACAATTTTGAATTATTTAAATTAGAACCAAATAATTTTGAATGTTGTTAACGTGACATTATTCGAATTTTAACTTTTTTGATTTTACAATAATTTAACTATAAAGGATTTTAATGGAAAATTGTACAATTTTGAAAATTATAAATCTGATATGACAAAATGTTGAACGTTTAAATTCTAAATCCAATTTTTTTTAACTGAATTTATTTATACAATAAATCATCTGAATTCAATTACTTTATTTCGAGGCCCTCAAAACACTTTTACTTTTTATTGATATCTGAATGTTAAACGCTGCTTTAATTTCAAATTCTCTAAATTATAAGGTTTCATTGAAATTATTTTTTCAACGTTTTCAATTTAACATTGCTTCAATTATTAAGGCTTTCAATTGGAAATTGTTTAACTCTGAACAGTTTATGTGAATTGTAAAGAGAGAATATACAACTGCGATTTTAAGTGTTCTGAATTTTCGTGGGTCAAGTATTGAAAGGTTTTCTTTTTGAAGTTATACAATTTCGAATTATTTAAATACAAAAACCAGGTAATTTTAAATTTGTTATTATGAAATTATTCCGATTTTGAACTGTTATGCTTTGCAATTATTTAGCTATAAAGGATTTTCATTTAAAATTAAATAATTTTGAACCTTTTAAATTTGAACTTCGCATAGGTTTCGTTTTGAGCAATCAGTTCACCGCAGACAAAAAAGTAAAATACGCATATAGTTCAACAGTATGAATTCATGAAAGAAAGAAGTGCTATAGGCAGTTGTCTAACCTCTAGAAGGATCAATAATTGGTCCATTTACCTAATGCATCAAGAATGACTCAAAACTAATGGCACATGACACCTATCAAATTCAATGATAAGCAACAGTAACGAAAGCAACATTGAACATACCTGTCTGTAGTAGGCCTCGTATATGGCGGCATGGCTTCCAGCCACCTGCAAATGCATCAATGTTAGCACTTTTATTCACACAGCTTTTAAACTATTTTAATTCCACCCATTTTCCAACAACAAAAATGACCTCGACACAAATCTCGATTATGAACAAAATAGCCCAGTAGAGGACGACGTAAAACGCCCACCGACCCCTTCCCGAAATTTTCCCCAACCCGGAATCGACCAAAGGGATGAAATCCAGGTCGAGCGGAACTTTTAACCCTTTTCCAGGAACAATTGCAATCCAATCCCGACGCGGAGAACCTTTCGGGGAACTCGGAAAACGTTTACATGACAGAGTCAAGTCAAACAGTCGCGGAGAGGACGAGTCCGGACCTTTTACGGATTTCACTAGGATTTAACGAAATAGCTTGGGAAAGTGCTAAGGTCTACTCTTTGGACATAACCTATTTTGAATATTGGCCCGGGGCTTTATCATTTTGCGATATTAGTGTGAAAATTGTAATATACCTGCGTGGGTGACGGCAGGGCAGCCATACTTGCATCGGTTTCTTGTTTAACCAATCACGCACTCAATCGATATCACGACATTTTAACGATTTCCAACCGCTTTTCTATCAGGGATTTTTATCGCCGGATGCACGGATCCACGTCATTTATCGAACTTCCTTTTTTGATGACTGACGACTTGGCTCGGCAGGGATAAAAAATACCAACTACCAAATACACGGTCTTCGGGTCTCAACTCGTCTCGAGCAATAACCGACTTTCGTCATTCGTCTCAGTCTGTCTGTCTCACGGCTGCTCACGGCTGCTCTGCTCTCACGCTCACGAGGACGTATCATTTTGCTCAAAATCCATAAACGCTAGCTCGGTAAAACAGAGCTGATTCATTGTAGCAAATATATTATACAATTTTTTTACTTCAAAACTCAACATTTTTGTTAAAAAATTAATGTATTTTGTTGAAAATTTAACTGTTTGGTAGAAAATTCATGTATTTCATTCAAAATTCATCTATTTGGTTAGATTTTTTAATTAAATTTTTATTAATTTTTAAATCAAAAAGTGACACAAGAATATAGCAGCATAAAGATATTCTATATAAAAATTCAAGAATTTTCCATTTTAACTGAAGGATGGTAATACAAAACTAGATAACCAGCAAATATAAAATATTCGTTTTTTTTTAAATTCAACTGGTTAAAAATTTGTTTTTTTATTGAAAATTTAATTCTTTTTCAAAAGTTGTTTTTTGTGTTAAAAATTATTTCTTTAATCCGTATATTTAACTATTCCATTTTTGTTTGGAAATTTATCCTTTATAAGTTGAATATTCAACTATTTGGTAGAAAATTCATCTTTTTAGTTAGAAAAATATTCTGTTTTGTTGAAAATTAAGTTTTCAGGCCTAAAATTTGACCATTCCATTGCTGGTTAAAAACATATATTTTTTAGTTGAAAATTTAACTATTTGGTTTTAAAATTCATCTTTCTTGTTTAGGCTTTCATCTATATTTGTTTGAGGATCCAACTGTTTTGTTAACAGCTGTTTTTCCTTTTGCTGAAAATTAATTGTTTAAACTTAAAATTTGACCAATTCATTTTTGGTTAAAAAAGTATCTTTTTTAGTTGAAAATGCAACTAATTGGTTTAAAACAGAGTATATTGTAACGGGCAGCTCTGCTAAATCGGGTAGTTCTGAGAAAAAAAACAGGTAGTTCTGAATTTCGGGTCATTTTGTACTAATTGAAATTTTTTTCCTTATAATTTATGAAGAAAAAAAATATATATTATTTTCGATCAATACTTTTAGTATTTATTATCACAATGGTTCACATATATTTTTGGTATTTTTCCGCAAATTAAAATACAAGTAGATTTAATCAAACTTATTATATGCTATACAC